>OZ014472.1:29121186-29377086 GCA_963965965.1 Trididemnum nubilum | reverse complement strand
CGACAAAACTCGCCTTTACTAAACAACGACAAAAACGTCACAAAGGTAGCATTGTTTGTTCTACTAAACTAAAATAATGTAGTAGCAAGAGCAGAGTGAAAAAAAATTGTAAAGACTCCAAACGGTAACGCGTAAAAATTTAAATCAAAAAAAGTTTTGAAAGAAGTTTACTAGCAGTAGCGGCAGCGGCAGAAAATTTGCTTAAAAAACAGCGCTAAAGCGCTGCCGCTTTTTTGACCGAAAAAACAGCGGCGCTGCCACTTTTCGCTAGTGACGAACAAAAACAGCGGTGCTGCCACTACTGAAAATTTTAATTGCAAAGCGCCGCTACTAGCGCCGCTGGTGAACAGCGCCGCTGTGCCCATCACTGTCTAAAACTAATTGGGGGTGTTCACTAGGGCAATGAGTTTAGAAAAAAAAATTAGCTTGCTATAGCATTCGATTAGTTTTTTGTTATGTATGAAAGATTTCAAAACAATTTTTGAAAATTTTTCAAAAAGGTCCCGGACCAACTCATTTTTCTGACTCCACTTGCCCAACATTTTGGGTTTTCTGATTTATGGTGCACGAGAGCGACAATTTGCAAGCTTAAAAACCGTTTAGGTGGATGGGTCTAATAAATGCACACAGTTTGAAAAAAATTTGAACGAAATCGAGCAATGGGGTCAAAAGTTATGAGCAATAAAGTGCTAAACTTGTGAAATGCTGGCTCTAGCGGCAGAAATGCAAAAAGTACTATAATTGGCTTATTATAGAGTTAAATTTGATGTCAAATTCTATTTATTATGGTAGAATTTGTTTAAAGCAAGTATTTTATAAACTGTTGCAACTATAGAGGAAAACATTACTGTTCTAGTAATGAGATTTTGAAAAATACACTTGAAATACAGTATTTTCAAAATTTAAATTAAATGTAATCATGTATGCTAGACAGTTGCAATTGATGTTGATAGTGGACTGCTTTAAAAAGACGACCGTTTGGGTTCAGACACGTGGCTAGCGACAAACCTCTGGGTACATTATTAAAGGGGGTTGCAACATATAACAGTTATTCAAAGCTTTATCTTACATGCGGAGATATTGAAAAGAATAAAAATTCTGCTAATTTTTGCTAAAATTTTATTTATTTTTTATTTTTGTCTTGCTCCATGAAGGCTCCCTTAGATATGGGCCCAAAGTGCAACAAATTTCTGTAAAAAAGCAAACGACGAAAATGGGAGAAGTCTTCAGCTAAAAATAAAAATGACACGAATAAAAGCATTGAGTTTTCAGTGAAGACCTTCTTTGGTTTGGTTTTCACCATTTTCTGGCAGAAAAAAAAACATAAAATTTACCGTAAAAACCTTTTGTTTTCTCCATCAAAATTAATTGAAAAATGTAGCAAATGTATGGTGAAGCTTGCCCCCTCTGACTTAAGCCTGTAGTTGCGTCATTGCCAAGGAGGCTAAAGCATTTCCAGGAAGGTTCTTGGCCCAGCCGGCTTCCCTTTGGCTACTGCTTCAAGTAGAATATATCTGAAGCTGCATTTACACGGGCAACTTTTAGGTGCGAGAATCGGCATTTTGCCTTTTAAAAGGCAAAATGCCGATTCTCACAGCTAAAAGCGGTAGCGTAGGCAGAGGCGCCGCGGGGTGGGGTTGCCCCCCCATTGGCATGTAGAGTATGCAAAATAGCCTACCCTGTTTTTATTACTTTTGAGACCAATTTTTGCTCTAAAAGCGGAAATAGCCCACCCATTGGCATTGGCAATACGAATGTGACTGCTTTGACTATGGACTAGAAGAAAATTCGGTCGCAAAACTCGATCTCAACGCGGGCGAAGACCTTTTTCTCCTTTTTTTGGTCTGCATCTAATTTCAGGCAAAAAACCGTTCCAATTCCAAATGCAAACTGTCCCAGTTTGGTGTCACACCTCCGAAACAGCCCTCCGCCATTTCAAATTCCCAGCTACGGGCCTGACTTAAAGTCGCCCGTATAAATGCAGCTTGAGATTGAAAGTGATCCCTTCGTAATCCAAAGCTAACAGAATTATCATGATTTTTAACATCATTCAAAAGAAAGCTCATTGTACAATTCAATTTTGTTGAAGAGTTGCAGGTGTGGTTATATGCAACGATATTTTAGTAACTAATCTGTTAGTTGCTTAGCGGTAGTTTGAAACTTTATGGCAACAATTGTCATCTTTTATTGCTTTTTTTGTGCTGAAATTTAACTAAACGCTAAAGCAAATGTTTTCAAGGTCTGCTAGTGACGAAGTTTAAACTTCTCTTTTTTGCTTTTGGTTGCGGGCTGCAGCGTATTTTGACTGAATTTACAAGAGAGGGAGGAGTGCTGTTGCTCAAACTTAGAGTGATGTTGCTCAACCTCGCTTGGATGTGGATCTACTTGGGTTGCTAATCTGCGTACTTCAAATATTAAAAATCGTTGTAATTTACAAAAAACGAAAGTTTGTGCTTTTGATCAGATTACCTCCTAACATTGAAGTTTGGGTATAGTTTATGAGAGTGTTTTTGTGAGGAAGAAAAACAATGTAGAACAGTAGTTCACAGCAATCTGTTATAATATCCTTAATAGTTTAAATGTGTTTGCAGAGATGGAGTCCTTGACCTCGAGGACACATTTTGAAGTCCTTGGCCTTGGCCTCGAAGGTCAAGTCCTTAGCCTTGGCCTCGAAGCCTCAAGTCCTCGAAAATTGCCCTGTCCTCGGCTCAAGGAGAGCACTATTTTTTGAACAGTTGAAATTTCGTTGGAAAACGCTGGAAACCTTGCGGAAAAATTGCGAGCACCTTTTTTGTTTTCCTCACTTGGAGCATAGGCGTAGCCAAGGGGAGGGGGGGCAAGGGGTCCGCCCTCTCCCCAATTGAAATTTCACCAATGACAAAAATGTGACAAAAAAGCCTATTGTTTCTTCAGTTTCAGTTTCTTTTTAGCATTTTTTGCTTACAATAGTATAACTAACAACAATATTGAAGACCAGGGGCCTCGGGTCCCCCTCAATTCAATTTTTGGCAGCCAATTTAAGCGAATAACCCGAAGAAAACGGAGAGTTTTTGTCCTAAAAGTTGCTATCTCAGGCCCACATCTACCCTTTTTGTGAACGTAATGCATTAATCAGGGCCGGATTTACCATAATTAGCTTCTACTAGTCTTTTGCACTGGAATGGACTGAAAACGATTTAAAGGATCTTTTGAAGCAATTATGTAGGGGAAACTGATTTGTCAGAAATAAAATACACAAATAAGTAAAAACTTTCAAACTGGCAAAAATAAGCAATCAAGTTCGATCGCTTGCTAAAAAATGCTGAACATGGATTATCATCAAAAGGATATTTAAACTCGGAGATAGGTAGGGGGGCTATTCAATTTTAGTAAATTACCAATAACTTCTCTCAAATTTTGTCAACCACTTCTTTCAAGTTTCATTCCATTAGCCCGCTCCCCGTCCAACTCTAAAATATGCACGAAATAGATTACCCCTTATAAATTTTATTGATCTAGGATTTTATGATTTACCAGCTTGTAAATATGAAACTACATTTTACCGTTTATATCCACCTTCTACATAGGCTAACCCATTTCTGCAAACGGTTTAGTCAAGTTTTTGCATTGCTAACTTCTTATGCCACGTTTCAAAGCAATGGTTTTCATCAAAATAGGCCTAAAATTAAGTCCGTTTTGCAAAAAATACAAAATTTTCTAGCGGCTTGGCGCTCTGCCCCCAGACCTCCAATGGCCTCTAGCTGGGGGCTCCGCAATCAGACCCCCGAAACAGCCCCTCATTGCAGATTTCTAACTATGCACCTGACTAAGATACTTTAATTATACGACGCTTATGCTGATGTTTTTGTGAGTTTCAGATACTATCGAAATACCGTAATATTACCGATAATCTGAAAACACATCAAAATATCATCACAAACTTTTGAAGAATAGTTCGATTCTGAAAATGGCACTTATTTTTGTCAAAAACCAAAAATATTTCAAACCTAACGTTGTTAGTCAAAATTAGTTACAAGACGTGAGACACTGCTTTCCTTTGCCCCTTTTATTCTACACGCAGCTTAATAATTTTTGAATATAAACCAGTATAATTATACATTTTCGAAATGTAAATTCTATCAATAACGAAATTTCGGTTTAATGTGTATAACATCTGGAAAATGAATTTTCGGGGAAATGTAATTTCGGCCAAATGTACATTCTGGAAAGTGTAAATTCTGGAAAATAAGTTTTCGGGGAAACGTAATTTCGGCCAAATGTACAATCTGGCAAGTGTAAATTCTGGCAAATAAGCTTTCGGGGAAATGTAATTTTGGCCAAATGTACATTCTGGCAAGTGTAAATTCTGGAAAATAAGTTTTCAGGGAAATGTAATTTCGGCCAAATGTACATTCGGGCAAATGTGCTATCAGGCAAGTGTGTTCATTCTGGCAGATGTAATCTCAAACAAGTGTTCATTCAAGCAGATGTAATTTCAGGCAAGTGTTCATTCTGGCAAGTGTGATTTTTGACAAATGTTAATTCTGGAAAAAGAACGTTTAGGGAAATGTTTTTCTGGCGAATGATTTTCGGGGAAATGTTTTTCTGCGAGGAGTAAGGATACCATTTTTGCCAACCACTATCAACTTTTCAAGTCTTCAATTTGTACGGGGCCATATTAAGCGGGACATTAGGGGTAATTAATTTCATTTCTTACATATTCTTACTACTGTATTACATGCAATAATAGCAACAGGATTTTGTAACACGTTTCACGGTGCCTTAAGCATTTATGTGGTGTATATATTTTGCACTTCATGCTTAATTTGCTAATCTTCATGTTAATGTAGGTTTTTGAAAAGTTTTCTATCAGTCTTTGACATAATCTCAGATATTTTGGAAACAAAAGCAAAACAAAATAATTTTACAATTTAATGCTAGCATGTCGATCAACGGCCACTATTTTGGTAAAAAATTGCAAAGATCACCTAGCGGCAGAGAACTTTGCACAGACCCCCATTAATTTGCCATGAGACTCTGGTCTATGAATGTTGTTGTTGTAAGTGCGTATTTAATCTCCAGCTACCAGACTGCATCAGATGCTGACTATTATACAATCCACACAGCTTTTATTGCAATAACTATGTGGTATTTGGAGGAATTTGCACCTCAAAGCAAACAAGAGTTTCCAGTGTTCCAATGTTTCACTGCTCTTGTGGAATTTCTACGAAAACTTGTCCACTAAATATGCTGTTGTTTGGAAACACCAAGCTGAGATATTAGTCATCATCAAGCATCTTTATCCTAGAATGCAACAAAATGACCACGGTGCGCCGGTGCAGGACTGCGAGTTGAACCCAGTTCATGCAATCACGGTCGTCATAAAAATCATGCCACAAAATATGCCTACAAAGTTTACTCGACTTGCAAATTTATACAAATCAGCTACCGACAAGTTTGACGTCCTTCGTGGTCGACTTCTGGGAAATCATAACGACTTCCACGAAGGACGTCAAACTTGTCGGTTATGATTTCCGTGGTCACACAAGGGGAACCCTTGTAGTAGGGATAGCCTATGGCTGTCCTTACTACAAGGGTTCAGCGATTTTTTCACTTGTTTTTTTAAGTACCACAAGTGAAAAATCGTTTATTCCCTAGAAAGCCTCTGCCGCTGTGCAAGCCCTTAAGGGTTGTCCAGTTCGGCCTAGAGTCTTGTCCAGCTGGGGAATAACTTTGTTAGAGAAGCTGAGGGCTGCCGATGAGAGCTAAAAGCTCGAAACAGCGCTGTCCAGCTCTGTGCAAATCAGCTACGCCATCTTTTACTTCAGTAAAATATGTTGGGAGCCCCCAACTACTTTGTGCCCCATCAGTCCCCTTGATTTAATTATAATAATAGGATCTCGACTTATTGACAAGCTACAATACAACGCAATTTCTTTGTAGGTTTGAAAAACGCAAACAGTACGTGGTGGCAACATAAATAATGGGGCTAGTAATTTTTGGTTGGAGGCGTGTTGTTTATTTTCATATTTTAAAAATAATTGTCTACCTCATTTGTTATAAACCTTATACTATGCTAGCCTGCTATACCTACAGTAACAGAAATCTATGATTCTTGCATCGTTTGCTTGAAGAATACACGATTTTTGCATCTGCTGCTGTATCGTGAAACCATATTATAAATTTTGTAGTTTCTTGCTATTGTTTTTTTTTTTTTTCAGGAGTCTGCTGCACAAACGAGAATAGGACTGCAGCCAGGTATAGCTAGAGCCTCTTATTAATTTTTTCGCAATTTGCATAAAATAAGTTTTGGAACTGCATATACTAATAACAATAATAATAATAAAAACCAATTTGTCAATCACTTGAGATAGCAAGCTAACATCTGACTATGGGGCTCTTGTTGCTAAAGCAGGTAAAAAAGCAGAAAATTAGCAGATGCGAAATGCAAAATAGGACTTGTTAAAAGATCATGAAAACAGTACAGGGGTAAAGCAAATCAATCAATATCAAGCACATCGATAAAGACTTCATTAAAATAGCGTAGTCTTAATTTAGTCTTGAACAATGAAATGGAGCTACTTTTCCGAATATCAAGAAGCAAATCATTCCAAACAGTAACTGAACTTTGTGAAAAAATTTGTTGTAGTTTAATTGACTAGTTTTTTCCAACGCAGTTACCACAAAAATTATAAGCAGCAGAAGGTTTACGCAGGGCAACTCGTAGCTGTTGAAGGTAACCAGGAGCACAATGCTACTGTACAATCACAATCGCAAACAATTTTTTTTCACCCCATTTTTGATTTCTGGCTGGGCCAATAAATATGAAGCCTCCCATATATTACCTGCTCCTTTGTCGTTGTCAAGATTAATTGCTATTCATATCAATATTACGGAAGTACATCTCCATTTAAAAGCAAGGGAATGATGACATTTGCATTATCTAGATGATCGAGGAGTGCTACAAGCTTACCCAGCAGAGTTTGGGGCAGAGCCCTGGAAGCTATAGCCCTTTCAATGTTTGTCAAGAGTAAAAATACAGCCAGACAGCATTTGATCAGTCAATTAACATAAAAGGATTAGCAGCAAAATGGAAAGGCATAAAAGTGGGTCTGGTATGGAATTCAATTCTCGGTGCAAACAATTTCTTAGGGGATGAGTTGAGTTCAGTTGGGGTACGTTAAATCAATTGCCAGTGATTTCGTCACGGATCCACGACAACTGACCGCGACAAACTGACCGCGAACAAACTGACCACGAACAACGCTGATTGGCTAGAAGGGCGATCCTAAATATATTTTTACTATCCCCAAAGCCATCTTGCCCAAACCCTCACTTTGTGACGAAATCATTGTAACAAAATTGTTGGTTCGCGGTCAGTTTGTCGCGGTCAGTTGACTTGTCTCGTTTCGTCACAAATTGATTTTGTCACAAAGTGATTATGCGACAGACGACATTCTAAAGACAGAACACAGAACAGGCCCTGGGCCTGTTCTGCCAACCCCATTATACTATTGCATTATTAGAATTAAAGCATTGACTGAGAACAGTAGTCATTAAACAAATCTACTAACCTCAGAGCTATCTTGCCCTAACCCTCACTTTGTGGTGAAATCACTGTGACGAAATCACCTTGTGACGAGATCACTGGTAACCCTTCAAAGCTATCTTTCGAGGTAGGAAGGCGCATTGAATTAGCCTATTCTACCACAAATACTGGGACATCTTTGGAGAGATTCGACACAAAGATATCAGATGTGTTCGAGTGCCTTACTCTATGGCACGGACACCCTCAATGCTACAACAGGAGCAATCGCTTTGGGCCCAATTTTGAATGAAATCCACAACTGTCACACTGTCAGTTAGGAAAAGACAGAAATGTCAGAAAATCTCTACCATCACATCACCGAAATCTTAACCATCTGACTATTGCCACGCTACAGGTTCAGCAGGTCTAATGGGTGGTGGCTGAATATTCGGATATCATTAAGTATAAGCCGGTTGCTTTTTTTCAGAAACTGTGCGACTTGTGTATGAGCGTGCGTGCGCTCTCGTTCCCTCATGGGTGCACTCATTGGAACGACCGACGCTCGCGTCACGTGTTCCTTTGTTTTTACTCGGCCATTTTCCAACTAACAAGTGCGAAATTTCAGACTTTTGCTTATAACTCGAGAACAAATAGGTCTAGTTTCATTAAATTTTTACAGCGGTTTAAGATTAATGAGTTATATGTCTGTACCAAATTTCGAGGCAATACGTTACGTGACTTTGGTTTTAGAACCCGAAAACCACCCCGCAAGTTTGGCGTAAAACGCGGTCTCAGTCAAAAACGACTCAAGTACGGCAAAAAATATTTCATATGCTTGTATGTTTTCAGATACCCTTTCATCCCAACCAACCCACTTTAGGTCGCGATGAGGTTCATTTCTTTTTTTCTCCTTTTTTCCTTTTTTTTCCCTTTTTTTTCTTCCTAATTTTTGTACGTCCTTCTCCTAAACCACAAAACATCGAAATGTAATTTTTGTGCAAAGCTATTGAGCTGCAAACGGAATTACTTCTCCTAAAATTTTTTTGGGCAACTCCACCGGGCCCCCCGAAATGGGGCCCCAAAAAATCAATTTTTTTAACGGCTCAAGCTAGAGTGCTACTTTTTTTGATATCAGTAGACATTTAACAGACAAATATTTTTACATAGCTTGGGGGTGCCACCCCCCAGGGGACCCCCCAAATGGACCCCTCAAAAATCAATTTTTGGAACGGCTCAAGCTAGGGTGCCAGTGTTTTATGATATCAGCAGATATTTAACAGACAAATATTTTGGCATAGTTTGGGGGTGCCACGCCCCTGGAGACCCTCCCAAATGGACCCCCCAAAAATCAATTTTTTGTAGGGCTCAAGCTAAGGTAGCAGTGTTTTATGGTATCAGGAGATATTTAACAGACAAATTTTTTGACATAGTTTATGGATGGCACCCCCCCGGGGACCAGGCGCGTAGCCAGGATTTGAAAAAGGGGGGGGCTATTTTGAAAGAGTGATAAGTGTGCATACGACGTTGACTCGAATTTTCATTGACCTTGAATCAGTTTCAGACGGTTTGTCCGAAATTTGAGACGAAATGTCTCGGAAACATCGGAAATTCAAAGGTTTTTTCTGCCCAAAATTAGGTGATCTCCAAAAAAAAAAAAAAAAAAAAGGTCTTCGCCAAAATTCAAAGTGATTTTTCGGCCGAAATCCCAAATTCAAAGGTTTTTTCCGCCCAAAATTAGGTGATCTCCAAAAAAAAAAAAAAGGTCTACGCCAAAATTCAGAGTGATTTTTCGGCCGAAATCCAAAATTCAAAGGTTTTTTCCGCCCAAAATTAGGTGATCTCCAAAAAAAAAAAAAAAAAAAAGGTCTTCGCCAAAATTCAAAGTGATTTTTCGGCCGAAATCCCAAATTCAAAGGTTTTTTCCGCCCAAAATTAGGTGATCTCCAAAAAAAAAAAAAAAAAAAAAAAAAAAAAAAAAAGGTCTTCGCCAAAATTCAGAGTGATTTTTCTCCCAAGTTTCGCAAGTTCAACGTCTGAGGGGGGGCTCTTTTCGTATGGGGGGGGCTATTTTCCATTTTTCACAGAAAATCGGCCTCAAAAGCACAAAATACATGCGTTTTTGCATACTTCACAAGCCAATGGGGGGGGCTCGAGCCCCCCCCGCCCCCCCCTGGCTACGCTACTGCCGGGGACCCCCTCAAATGGACCTCTCAAAAATGAATTTTTTGAACGGCCCAAGCTTGGGTGCCAGTGTTTTATGATATCAAAAGGTATTTAACTGAAAAATATTTTGACTCTACTTTTCTGGAGGTTCCATAATCAGATGTTTTTGAATAATTGTTGATTTTACGATAGACAAAAAGTACTTTTGAGCGTCACAGCATTAGCTATGCGACAGTCGTTCACTGGGTTTGCTGGCAAACTCCCGTCTAGTTAGGGTTAGGACTAGATTTGGCGAAAAGCTTAGATCAGTGAGAAGGAGAGAGCGCACGTGCAGTCATACACGGGATTTAAAGCTTCCAAAAAAAGCAGACAGTTTGTACTTAACGACACCCGAATATTCTTTGGGTCTAAGACGACAGCTTACCGGTAGGCTAGGCTATCGGATATGGTTATCACAGATTACTATTACTGTAGTATCCTATGAGCCTGTCCCCCAAGACTTGGGCCCGTGTACAATGCCTGCTGCAACCACCACCTGAGACCCCTCTACTGCTCTAGTACTGTAGTCTGGTAGTATATACTATAGTAGGCTTACCACCATGCGACGTAACCCCTGAGCCCCCTCTAGTATTGTAGTAGGCATAGGCAACGATGTCACCCCCTGAGCTAGCTTTAGTACCCCTAGCCTACATCTAATATACTCAGAGCCAAGCTACCCTGCATCAGTAGGATTGAGTAACCTCTGATCCTAGGAATCTAAATGTACTACGGTAGTAGGCTACCTTAGGTAAGCTGGTACGCACTAAAAGCAGGTAGGGGTATTCACGTACTGGGGTAGCCTAGGCTTAATTTTTAGCTCTTCATTTCTTGTTCAGGGTTTTCCTTTCTTACCTTGCCCCTTTGGCAGATATGCTCAATGCTGGTAACTTTCAGCATTACCTTAAGGGGTCACTGGTACAGGTACGGTAACAAATACAGTTGGCCTACCATACCATATTAGTATCAATCAAGTGTTTTATAAACAAAACGAAACTAAATTTCCGAGAAAAGTATCTTGCCATAACGTATTAGCACTATAGATTATTGACTACGGCTGAATTATGCAAACAACGATGCATCACTACGGAGGAATTGAACCTCCAACCTCACTTCTTTCTGACCTGCCATCCACGGTCAACTGAATTGATATGAACTGTCCGCAAAAGTCGGAAACAACTGACACGCTTGAGCAATTACACCGGCTAATCAGAAACGAGCTTTTTCTTTTTTCTTGTGATTTGTACTTTCTCGGCATTTAATGCTAATCCAATGCACCTTAGAGTGCGAAAGTGTACTCTTTTTCTGCATTTGAAAGCCGAAGGATTCACGACCTTTCTTGCATTAAGAAGCCCTAATCCAAAAGTAATCGGGTGGCTGAATTGTAGGAAATTTAGTTTTGCTCATCGTATTGTGACGTTATGGAATAGTTTGCCTGCTAACATTGGTAACAGCAAATCTGTAAAGAAATTTGAAAAAAAAATTTTTTTTAATTTCAACTGTAATAAACTTTAACTCTACTTATCAGTTTCAAAAAAAAAAAAATGCTCTGCTAGTAATGTTAGTGCTTCTACATGTGTCTGTTTATTTTCTAATTTTTTTTTTAGTTTTGTTTCGGCTGATAGTGTTAACTGCTGATATTCTGGCTGCGATAGTGTTTAGAATGTTAATTATGCACTTGAAAATGTGCTTTTTTGAGATATTTCAAGTGATAACTGTGCTCACTTTTTGTTGAGACTGTTTTCACTGATCAACTGCACTGTGACTGTATCTTCTCAATGCTTTTGCAACATGTTAAGAATGTTTTTGTGAACTGATAACTATCTTCATATCTTTGAACACATTATGAGTGCTTTCTTGTGATTTTGAGGTATTGATCCTTATGGCCTTGCATGTAATTGCACTGGAAATCTCTTTATGATAGGCCTATACTTTCCAGTGCGTCATTGGTGTGTAGGCTTACTCAGGAACAACACCAAATAGCTGGAATGTGTTATATGCATAGGTGGGCAAGTTAATGCAAAACGTTAGCTTCCTTAACCACTAGTCCGTTAATAAATTTCCCACCTCCGTTAACGTTAATCCGTTATTTTCTGCTTTAATTAACGGAAGTTAATAAAGTCCGTTAATTCGTTAACATTTTACGTGTAATTTACATTTCGTTTTATTTACTCGCTTCTATAATACGTATTGACGCTGTTGAGCAGATTGTAAGGAAATATTTATTGCTATGGTGGTCTTTTTGTGTTTTGGATGTTACATTTTACAGTCTAATCTAATTTCAAGACAGAAATAAGTTCAAATGCACTAACGAAGCTGCGATCGGAAAATCTTTGGAAATTGCAAGCAGAGGTAATTAATAGACCTCTAAGGCCACAGCGTTTTGTTTGTCACAAAAAAGAGCTCCTTTCTTCGCTTTCTTCTATAAAACTCGTGCTGATACGCAACAAGTGCTACCAGAGCAAATTGGTTTGTACCGGTACGGTGAGTGAATGGTGCAAGATTTTAACCATAAAAACCTTAACGGAAGTTAACAGAACTTAACGGAAGTTACTTTAGTCGTTAGCAGAACTTAACGGAAGTTAATTTAGTCCGTTAACATGAAAAAACTTTTTAACGGATTAACGAGTTCAAGAAAAAGTTAGCTTCGTTTTTAACGGATTAACGATTAACGGACTTGTGCCCACCTATGGTTATATATTATGATATATACACTGCTAAGGGTATAAGGTACACTGCCATTTTTAAGTTCTGATGTGTTCAATGCATTGTTGGGTTAGAAGAGGCAGGTCTCTACTTGAGCAGTGTTAGGTTAATTAAGTAAAATGTCATTGGTATTTTTGATTCTCATTAGGTATGGTACTAATATCATATAAGTTTGCAGGTATTTTAAGACATTATTTGTCATATTTATTTCAAGAACTAATCATCTTTTCAATTTGTTTTTCATGCCCTAAACTATTGGTACATACCGGTATTATAACTGGATTACATGTAAAATTGGGCTTGAATTATTGAACGCGTTGATTCATGGAAATCATAATACTTCATGTGATTATGTCTTTGGACTATAAAATTTCATAATGATGACAAACGACACTGATTTGCGCTGATCCATCCTACACTTTGTAACTGTGCCTTTGTGTCTTCATTTCACTTATCTGATGGACGTTTTGTGCTTTAAATGTGTTTTGCTGTGGTGCTTCGGCAATGGATCGGCTTATTATTATTATAGCCCAAAGTTTACGGTATGTTTCGTAACAGTTACGTTACGTTACGTAACAGTGGCTGCTGTTACGCTACGTAACACTTCACTCGTAGGATAATATTACGTAATTTGAAACATTTCAGCGGTAAGATATTTTTACGTGAATTTTGCCACTAAGCTCTTGCGATGTTTATTGAGTTGAAGTGACAAGACTGCAAGTGCAAGAGCGTGTTGCATCATACTGTAGAAAGTAGAAGCGCAAGGGTAATTATTGGAACGACCGATGCTCATGTCGCGTGTTCCTTTGTTTTTAAGGTGCATTTAGACTGGACGTGAAGCAACCAAAATTTGATGTCATCGACAGCTCACAAAAGGTTGCAACCGGTCGCAACCTTTGCGAGCAGTTGCATAACCACGCTTGCCTGCAGGTTCTAGTAAGATAACCTTCTAAATCACTGATCGGATTTTTAGGATCGCAGTTTGCTACAAAATAATGTAAAGAGTATATTTGTATGGCTTAGCGCCTATTTATCAGTCCAAAAAATAGGTTGTTGGCAAAGTTAGATTCGGGATAGCTCTAGGCTAGCCAAGTTAATTTGGATCTAGACAGCTAAGGCTGTAAATCCTAGAGTGATATTTCATAGCTATGCTGGATCTCAGAGCTTCATTATAATGAATTCACCAAAGCAGTAGGCCTAGCCCCAGGACATCTAGCTTTTAAAACAAAAACTTTTTATTCAGTGCAGCATAGCAGAAGCTATTGTATCATTCTAGTGGTTGTTTTGGCTGAGCAGCTTTTGCTTTTTTGTCTTAAACTAACATGGTGTTTTTGTTTTTTTTCAGAATATTTAATAACCCACCAATAGGCTAGTTTTGAATGTGTTGATAGTGTTTTTATCCATTGTTTGTTGGCTTGTTGTTTTAAAAGTAACCACAATTGAACAATTGCTTGAAGACTGGAAAATTCGCAAAAGTTTTTTCGCTATCCACTTGGCCAAGCCAACTTGGTGAATAAAACTGTATTTGAATTGGTTTTAAGTTACATACGAGAGTTGAGATACAAAAACATCAAAAACAATTATGAAGTTTTGGATTGGCCAAATTAGTAAAATTACTTCTGTGAATAGGAGCAAACGGAATTTTTTCTTCTGAATGTCTTCCTAAAAGTCCTCTTGTTTCTGAAGGTTTGTGAGAGTGATCAAGTTAAACTAGAAGCATTGGTTTTGGACTCCCCCAAGTTTTATAATCATGAATATTGTAGTCTGGTAGTGATTTTTCACTCCAGTCCTATGTGATGAAAATAAAAGTGTCAAGTGCGTAAAATATTCATTTACTGTGTCTTTGAGTAACATCTGAATTTAGTTATTTGTGAATTTCAAATGATTTTTACTGTCTCTTAAAATTTTAACTGTTTTACATGGTGAATAAAGTAAACAATTTTAAGTGTGAAGTTCAATCATTACAATTACAGTCAGTGTAATCAGATGAACTAGAAAGCCAATACAGTAGACTCCGCTTAACTGGCTCACGGATAACTGGATCATTCGGTTAACTAGATCATTATTCTAAGTCCCGAATCACATGCGCCTTTTCTATGCAAAAGTACGCCGCATATCTGGATCACTATTTTGGATAACTGGATCACTTTTACACTGAAACTTACCGTAAAATCCCCTATCATGTTCTTGATGAGGATGAAATCATGGATATTGTGCGAGTTCGCCATGAAGAAGAAGACGAAGAAGAAGGAGGTGATGACGATGCAGATAAGCAGTACTTAAATTGTAGGGGGGACGCGTCCCCCCATCGAGATTTGAGCTCTGGTTGGTCAGACGAAAAAGACCTAATTCTTCACCCAATTTTGGCAAAAAAACACTTCAATTTCGGCGAAGACCTTTTTTTTGGTCTTCACCTAGTTTTGGCGAAAAAACACTTCAATTTCCGGCGAAGACCTTTCTTTTTGGTGTTCATTCAATTTCGGCGACGGAATTACGTAATCTTCACTAAAGTACTTTCGAATGCCAAATGCGTTTGGTCAAGGCTGCAAAAGCGTCCCCCCCATGCAAAATTTTACAATTGAAGTACTGCAGATAAGGAACCTATTCCAAGTGTTACAGAGACCCACAAAGCTTTGAGTGTTCTCACAGGGGGTCTGCTGGGACGAGGTTTTGTTGACAATGAAAATCTGCTGACGAAGCTTGAACGAGCATCCAGTCATGTTCTCACCGCAGACTTGAAACAACCTACTCTGTGTCGTTTTTTTCCGCAGCATTAAGTGTTTTTTACAATAAAACAACTTGATTGTCTTTGATCTTAAAAATACGCAACTTTTTGGCTAACTGGATCATTGGGGCTAACAGGATCAAAAGCTCTCAGCCCGAAGTGATCCAGTTAAGCGGAGTCTACTGTACCTATCTAACCAGTAGAAAGTGAGTTCTATTTTTTGCTGGGGTTACTGTTATTGGAAGAGAAGTAGCTGCCAAGCAAGTTCATTAATATTGTTCCATTCTCATTAGTCACCACTAAACAAAAAACTTGATACAGCATTTATAACAATAACAATTGGACTGGGGAAGGAAGCGTCAGTTAGATGAAAATGTGAGAACTAACAACATTTGTATTCAGATGCTTGAGTAACAATTTTCACATTAAAAAATTTAAATATTTTTTTTATCAGGGGCATAACAAAAAACTTGCTAAGAAGAGGGGCTTGACCTTACAGCTATAAATCTGTCTGTATCTTACAAACGGTGGTTTAGAGCGAAGCCCTTTGAGGTAAACGCGACCGTCACAACGTACTGGTTCCACAAGAAAATGCAAACTAATAAAATGTTCTCAAAAGCATTTAACTTCAAACTAAACATTGATAAGCGCTCGCTAGCGAATAAAAAACCAAACGTAGTTTTAGAGACTGACTTTTCCTCAAAGCAACTCTGGTATTACTGCGCTAAATTCTTGTCCTTCGATGATAGTGTCAAATCATGCAAAAACTGCAATGTTTTTTGCTTTCTCCAGCAAATCAACACAGCAATCCACCGCACAATATGCAAAAAATTTACTACATAACTGATGACAAATCCAGCTTTCAGATTCACTCGTAGCGTTAACATTGGGAGTCTTCATAAACAGCACTAAATAGCAAACACAAACAACTGTTTAAGCTTACTACAGATATCATAACATGCTTGCCTGAAAAAGAAAAATCACATCAAAAAAACAGCATAGTTTACACTTTAAATGTACCTGTAGACTAGCCTATTGGTCTACACTCTACAAGATAGATCTATCAGTACCATAATGAGACATGGATGGTGAAAGGGTTAAGGATTTGTTAACTGAGTAAACACCTAAAGAGAACTTTTGACATCTGCTTCCAGCTTTTTGCGGTTCTGCATTAAAACCCAGAACTGTCATTGTCAAAGCAGATTATGGCAAGTTTTCAGTGGAAGGGTCTAAACAAATCATTAATAGCTGGTAAATAGGCTAAGTACTACTACGTTTTTGAAGAAATGACTTGTCTTTCCATTTCCAAATTCGATCTGCTGCACTTCGTTTTTCCTTTATACTTTACAAACTTTTTTCTCAAGATTGTTTTGCTACCTAGGCTATTAGCAGAGTTATTAGTCTAGACTCTTCTTCACGTTTATTGCGTGATAACATAATATAAACTCAATCTTCGTTTTACTGGTAATTCCAGCGCGCTATGACGAAATAGAACCTGTGATTACTATAATAGCGCTTCAATGATAAAGTACACAATGCTTTCTGCTCATTGAATATATTTTAAAAGTAAATTATTTAAATTAGCTTATGAAGCGATGTGTCGCGAAGATTAGCAACCACTTGCGAAGGTTGGCGAAGGTCGCCAACCTTCGCTTCACGTTCAGTCTAAACGCATCTTAAACGCACCTTTACTCGACCATTTTCCAACTAACGATTTTGAAATTTCAGACTTTTGCTTATAACTCAAGAACGATTGGATCTAGCTACATGAAATTTTGACAGCAGTTTGAGATTAATGAGTTATATGTTTGTACGAAATTTCGAGGCAATAGGTTGCATGACTTTGGTTTTAGAACCCGAAAACCGCCCCGCAAGTTTGACGTAAAAAGCGGTCTCAGTCAAAAACGTCTTAAGTACGGCAAAAAATATTTCACACGGTTGTATGTCTTAAGATACCCTTTCATCCCAACCAACCCAATTTTGGCCGCGATGAGGTTTTTTCCTTTTTTTTTTCCTTTTTTTTTTCCTTTTTTATCCTTTTATTTCTTTTTTTTTCCTTTTCTTTCTTTCTTTCTAGATTTTGTACGCTTTTCTTCTCCTAAACCACAAAACATCGAAATTTAAATTTTGTGTGAAGTTGTTGAGCTGCAAACGCAATTTTTCTCCCAAAATTTTTTTTGGCAACTCCATCGGGAACTCCCCAAAAATGGGGCCCCAAAAAATCCATTTTTTGAACGAATCAAGCTCGAGTGCTACTTTTTTTGCTATCAGTAGATATTTCACAGACAAATATTTTGACATAGTTTGGGGGTGCCACCCCCCTGGAGACCCCCCAAACCGACCCCTCAAAAATCAATTTTTCTACAGCTCAACTTAGAGTGCCAGTGTTTTATGATATCAGCAGATATTTAACAGACAAATATTTTGACGTAACTTGGGGGTGCCAACCCCTCGGGCGACCCCCCAAAAATCAATTTTTGAATGGCTCAAGCTAGGGAGCCAGTCTCTTTTGATGTCAGCAGATATTTAACAGATAATTATTTTGACATAGTTTGGGGGTGCCACCCCCCCGGGGACCCCCAAATAGACCCCCCAAAAATCAATTTTTTGAAGGACTTAACTTAGGGAGCCAGTCTGTTTTGATATCAGCAGATATTTAACAGACAAATATTTTGACAGAGTTTGGGGGTGCCACCCCCTCTCGGGGACTCCCCCAATGGACCCCCAAAAATCAATTTTTTGAACGGCTCAACTTGGGTTGCCAGTGTTTTATGATATCAGGAGATATTTAACTGACAAATATTTTGACTCTACTTTTCTGGAGGTTCCATAATCAGATATTTTTGAATAATTGTTGATTTTACGGCAGACAAAAAGTACTTTTGAGCGTCACAGCATTAGCTATGCGTCGGTCGTTCACTGGGTTTGCTGGCAAACTCCCATCTAGTTAAAGGAAGGCTTTATTTCACCGGAAAGTTTTATCTAGTTTTTTAATAATTCGGAAACAAATGCAGTACTGGCTGACACTAAACACCTACGTCCTAAAAATTGTTTGGAAGTTTTTTACGGCTTTTTC
Organism: Trididemnum nubilum; assembly: GCA_963965965.1. Taxonomy (NCBI): domain Eukaryota; kingdom Metazoa; phylum Chordata; class Ascidiacea; order Aplousobranchia; family Didemnidae; genus Trididemnum; species Trididemnum nubilum. The sequence goes on along the minus strand of OZ014472.1, from coordinate 29,358,873 downwards.
AAGTTAAATACGGCATTTTGACGCTTCTAAAGCGACTTCTCGATAGGGTAGTGGTAAGAGCAAGCGTCGCCCGATTTTCGCGTACGGGTTCGATTTGCGCGATTGCGGAGGTATGCTACGCAATTAGGTAGATTCGCAGTGATCTATTTTCTTCTTTTACCACTTCAGAACCTTGCATTCGAGTTGGGATTCGGGAAGCGATGTCACCCTGCTAGATAGCAAATCGAATTGCAAACACAAAGCTTTTGATCGCCTTAAATTCAAACTTTTTTACGACGGAGGTGTTTTAGTATGGACCCGTACTACGCTTATTACCGCATGAATTTGCATCTAATTTTCTGTTCACAACTAGAATTTAGTTGATTTTAATTGAATTCCAATTAAATTTTGTAATTAAATAAACTAAATTTAAGTTGATTTTTGATAGCGTCCAAAAAAAGTTTCGGTTTGTTATGACGGGTCCTAATGCGTTCGACAGTCCTAATGCGTCCTAAAAAAAAGTTTTAATTCAATAATTACGCTTGCGGTTTCTACCTTCTACGATGCAACACGCTCTTGCACTTGCAGTCTTGTTGCTTCAAAAAACATTGCAAGAGCTATTGGCAAGTGGCAAAATTCACGTAAAAATATCTCACCGTTGAAATGTTACAAATTACGTAATATTATCCTACGAGTGAAGTGTTACGTGACGTAACGTAACAGCAGCCACTGCTTTTAAAGGCGGTGAATCATCCAGCCAATTCCAGTGGTTTACAATAGCTAAAACTGAACTATAATTTTTGATAGTTTTTGTTTTAATTTTGGGACTGCGGTTGCAAAGATATTCAACAAATACAAAAAGATGTCCCCCCGAAAAAAGTGTTTGGAAACGCTGAGTTTTGATCTTCCCGCCAAAACCACAGTAGGCCTAATGGTTTAGAGAACTGTGGTAGGCCTAATAGTTTAGAGATAGTTTATTAGTTTAGGCCTAATTAGGCCTAACTATCTCTAAACATTTAGGCCTAATAGTTTAGAGATAGTTAGACCTAATAGTTTAGTAAGATTACAGTAGGCCTAATAGTTTAGAGAACTGTGGTTTTGGCGGGAAGATCAAAACTCAGAGTTGCCAAAAACTTTTTTCGGGGGGACATCTTTTTGTATTTGTTGAATATCTTTGCAAACGCAGCCCCAAAATCAAAGCAAAAACTATCAAAAATTACAGTTCAATTTTAGCTATTGTAAACTACTGGAATTGGCTGGATGATTCACCGCCTTTAATGAATCATAGTGAGATAAACTTATTGCACATTTTAGCATTACCTTTAGTAGAAAGTGATACAATGATAAACCAAAGCTGTAGTTTGGACATGACTAAAGGCGGGTTCACACAGAAGCCGTCAACGTCAACGTTACCGTTCCGTCGCAGTTACGTCTAACGTCAAGGTGTTCACACAGAAAATTTTAGCGGTGACGGAAGTGATTTTCTTGATTTCATCCGTCTTACGTTGAGTTAAAATAATTTTAACTTTACGTAAGTAACGTAAGCGATTTCGAGCATGTTTTTGGTGGTTGGGGCAAACTTTGAGCCACAAAAACTGAAAATCTTGAAAAAATAATTGGTTTTTGTTGAAAAGTAGCTTTCAGCAGGCAATGTTAAGTGCTTAGAGCTGTATGTAGTAGGCTAGGTCTAGTCATGTACCGCTACTTTGTAGTATAGGTAGTGTACAGTATTACTACAGTAGCAGTAATACTGGTATCTAGCCTAGCGGTACTTCAGACTGGATTGCTTTTTTTTCTGCTTGGGAAAAGAAGAGAGAATGAGATATTGAAACTACCGGTAATTGGTACTGGGTAGGCATGTTAAATCTGAGTTGGTTGCTAGCAGCCAGTTGAGAAAGCCAATTCAATTTGGCTTTCCTTGCTCTTGTTTTGGTACAATTGGCTAAAGTTCAATTTTGAACTTCAATTGACTTGACTCTTGAAAGCTGAAATTATAAACTACTGGAAGCAATCAATCTCTACAGAGAGACCTTTCTCATGTCTGAAAGTGGCTATTTTGCCTCTAGAGGCAAAATAGTGTTTTTCCTTTGTTTGGGTTAGGGTTTGAGTTCGGGTTAGGGCTAGGGTTGGGATTAGGGTTAGGATTAGAGTTAGACTTGGGGTTAGGGTTTGGGTTAGCACGAGGCTTAGGGCTAATTTGGCATTTGCAGCAAAATAGCTGTTAGGACTAGGCCTATTTTGCCTCCAAATTGCAAAATAACATGGGGCTATTTTGCCTCTAGAAGCAAAATAGCCACTGCCTTTAAATAAAGTGGCCACTTTTGACCATTTTGGACGCTGTATCATCAATAGGCCTAGTCATGATCATATACCGTAGTGCACCGGTACTTTGTACCAGTACCAATACTATAAGTAATTTGCAGAAACTGACTAAGGTTGATATATAGGCCTACTGGTATTGGAAATTGTACCAGTACCTACCTACTAATGACATATTGGCAAACAATACAAAACAAAGCAAGGAGTTTTTTTTTTCACTCCAATTGCCCACTTTAAATTCTATAAAACATAAATAAGCATTATGAACTTTATTGATTTTATTTTCTATCCAATCTGTAGTTACAGTATTTTTTTTTTTTTTTAGTAGGCTATGCTTAGAGTTAGAACAATTCTAATGTTGCCTTGCATTTTCTTTACATGTTGACTGTGAGTTTTGTGTATACACTTTACAAAGTGTACATATCTTTGCAACACTTTGTTTTAATTTTGCATAAAATTTTTTATCATAGAAAGTAGCAGACTGAGAAAATCTAAAAGCTGCTTTTTTAACCTTAACTTGGTGAGGTGGCAGTAGACTTAGATGACCTTTCGGTCCTTTGCTGTCTCCTCACCAAGTGACTAAATATCGCTTTGACTCTGCAAGTTTGTGTGTTGGTTTTAAAGGAATTGCATATTTTGATGCTTTGGTGATAGACCTAGAGGAAGTTGCTGTTTTTTTTTGTGATATGACGTCACTTGGTAAATAAATAAATATGATGATGATGATGATACTGGTCTGTGGTCATGATTATTGCCATGATGCTTATAAATACTGACCAGTGATTGCTTAGCTACCAATACCATAGACTCTTAACTTTTGTTTATTTTTAGGAACTCATAAGCCTATCTATTTGTTGATTTAATAATAGTCAGGTAGAAGCTACTGGTAGTTGTTGTATCTGTATACTCTGCAGTTTGTTTTGTGTGAACGCTGAACAGTCACTGAAACAGTGAAATGAAATTGTATGATGTTATTTGTTAGAATCATCTTGTATTCTTAGCAGTGGATCACTAGATGCCAAAAAAATAGCTGGTTTACTTACACAGTGTTGGTACAACGCACATACAAAGTTGGCTGTGGTTTTGAATTGCATTGAGCTTTATTTGTTTTAAGCTTAATGTGGTTTGGGGTTATAGCTACTTTAGAAAATCAACGAACCAGTACCATACAATCAAATTGGAGTGGAGAAAACATACTGTACACTGGTACAGTACTGTACAAATCAAGAGTTGAGTAATGATAGTTTCCGTACAGTTCAATTGTCGCTACACTTCACGCATATGCTAGTACTGTACCAGTTTGTGATAGCCTACCAGTACAGTAGACCATCACTTCGCAATATAACAGATGCCGAATACGCGAGATCGATTTCTGACAGTGCACACATACCTACGGAACATAGTGGTACTGAGCCTGGACCGCATGGGTTTGGGTTAGGTTTTTGTGCTGCTGCACTTATGATTCTGTATGTTCTAGTACTAGTAGTATGCCATATGACAGATAACAAGTGTATGATATCGGTTACCGAAACAATTCGCGATACGGTAGCGTACAAAAAATAGACTTCTTTAAGCGTACACATACTGTAATAGCAATTTTCAATTTGATTGCGCGATAACGATTTCTGATAATGAATGCCGTACTAAACTGCATGTGCTGTATTAGATATCTTTTTCCTCACTTTCTGACCTGCTAACTGTTGTTATCGATGTTAGTCAAAAATTGCAATCACATCAGATATTGAGAGTTGAAACATTTCAAAAAACTCAAACACTGATTTACCGCAATTTTGAGTATAAAAATTTCTTGTTCTGCAGGTTTTACCAGTACTTTTCTGTTTTTAAAGTAATTTCTGTCAGTACTTTCAGCTTTTTAAAGTCTTCTACTTCTTACATTACTCACTATTGCAGTAAGCCTACTGATTGACCAACCAAATCTGCCAAATTCAAATTCCACTTCAGTATGGTACCAACCTATATCTTATCTACAGATTATTTCTGAAAAACAAAATCTAGTGATTAGGCTATTTGAATTCATATCATACTGCTTACAGTAAATTTAAATTTAACTTCTACACCAACTTAAAATTGTTCATGCAAATCTAATTTAAATGATATACAGGGTGGGCCATAAGTAGGTATACAGCCACAGCTCAAAAGTGCTTCAAATTTTTTTTTCCATTACGGTTTTTACTTGATTTTAAGTCATATTACAGTTCCTAGTGCTGAGCAAGTAATGCAAAGTCTTTTGGAATGTGCTGCTTATTAGAAGTAGAAAGAAATTTAAAGTATTTATACTAAAGTTAAAACTCATCACTTGTTTCCACAATTACCACTGATACTTGATAAACGTTTGTTGATGATTTTGGCAAGCACTTCAAAGCCAGCAAGTTAACCCCACAGGATAAAGTGCATTAAATAGCTTGCACATATTATCAGTAGCTCTCAATTTAAGCATAGTTTGATGGTATAGTGATTACTGATTACAAAACCCAAATTTGATAGGCCTATTGGTTTATTAACAAAACTGCTATGCAAGCATTACAACCAGTTACAGGTTCTTCGTAATACGTAACAGTGACGGATCAGTGTGAACCTCTCACGTTCAGGTTACCGTCACCGCCAAATAACGGTAGAACGCTGAACGGTGACGGAACGGTGACGTAAACGTTGACGGCTTCTGTGTGAACCCGCCTTAAAAGACGGAAAACTAGGAAAGACGAAAATCGTCCTAAAAGGTGGAAAAGTAGGAAAGGGCGGTTGGGGTAAAGGCAACCCTAATCCTAACCAGTGGTGAAAGTAAGCCGGAACGGTCCGGTACGCTGTTCCGGTAAAAGATTTGCTGCCGAAATGCTGTACCGGTAAAAGATTTTAAATCTAAATCTAGCCTGTAGCACATTTCGCAAGTCAAATCACCAAAAAAATTCAAGAATGGGCTCACTTTTATTAAATAAATTTTATTTTCGCGTAAAATTGATTTCAAAACTTTTCATCAAAATCAAAATTCTTTAGCCTTTTGCTCAAAGAGCTCGTAAGCTAAATCAGTAGGATCCTTGGAGAGAGGGGGAAGGAGGTACGGAGCACCGGGTTTGTTTGAGGGTCTCGCCTGCAGCCCAAAAAATTTCAAAGTTTGTAGGACCCGCCTAGCCTAGTCATTTTTTTTTACCAAAGTTTGGTCACATTGACGTAGAAATTGGTATTTTTTTGAGAGGAATTAGGCTTATTTGGATTATGGCAGCAGAGATGGGAAAATGTACTCAGTTGTTAAAGCAAAGCAGCACAGACTGTGACATCACAATCTAAAATTTTCTCTTGCGCAAATGATAGCCTCATTTTAATGACGACGTAACCAGTAGCCTACTTGCCTGTCTAAAAGAAGTACATAGCAACATATATATACGCACTATATACGTACATAGCAACATATATATACGCACTACTTAGACCAGCTCAGACCCGATTAAATAGAAAGCAGTGTTGTGGAGACAACAGTTTAGTAGTGAGTCTTCTTCAGACAGAGGTTGTTTTAGATTTTTTGGATTTCAAGTTATCAATTCTTGTTAAACGAATATAAAATAACCGATAAAAAGTAGCGAGTATTACAATTTAAAAGTTTGATATTTAGGAATACTTGTATTTCTAGCCTAAATAATATACGTTTATAAAATCATCATCATCATCATCATCATCATATTTATTTATTTACCAAGTGACGTCATATCACAAGAAAAAAAACTGCAACTTCCTCTAGGTCTATCACCAAAACATCGAAATATGCAATTCCTTTAAAACCAAACACACAAACTTGCAGAGTCAAAGCGATATTTAGTCACTTGGTGAGGAGACAGCGAAGGACCGAAAGGTCATCTAAGTCTACTGCCACCTCACCAAGTTAAGGTTAAAAAAACAGCTTCTAGATTTTCTCAGTCTGCTACTTTCTATGATAAAAAATTTTACGCAAAATTAAAACAAAGTGTTGCAAAGATATGTACATTTTGTACAGTGTATACACAAAACTCACAGTCACCATGTAAAGAAAATGCAAGACAACATTAGAATTGTTCTAACTCTAAGCATACTAAAAAATAAAAATTCTGTAACTACAGATTGGATAGCAATAAAATTAAATAAAGTTCATAATGCTTATTTATGTTTTATAGAATTTAAAGTGGGCAATTGGAGTGAAAAAAAAAACTCCTTGCTTTGTTTTGTATTGTTTGCCAATATGTCATTAGTACTGGTACAATTTCCAATACCAGTATATATCAACCTCAGTCAGTTATTGCAAAATTACTAATAATTCAAGGGCACATCAAAATGAGAGATGACGTATTGTAATAAATGTGTGATAGATGAACGCACCATCTCATGCTATTCAAGCAATAGAATAGGTTATTGTTGAACTCAAGCATAAATATGCAACTATGATTCCTGTAATTACTACTGCATTGCTGATAGAAAGCTGTTATTCTAGCTTTTATCGGTTTCATAGTTTGATAAAAAATGAGCTTTAACAGCTTTTTTAAATCTGTAGAATGAAACTTCTTTCATACTGCTTGGAATTTCATTCCAAGCTTTAATTCCTGCGAATGATAGAGACTTTTGCCCTAATCTTGTTCTAGTTCTTGGAAGAAAGAAGTTGTTTTTGTGGCTCAATCTTGTCTTATGTGTATAGCAGTTTTTTATTAGGTTAAACTTATCTGAATTTGCAAAAGATAATACATTATTGTGAATTTTGTACATTAGCTTTGCAGTTTCCAGAGAGTAAATATCCTTGAGTTTTAAGCATTTAGCTCGATAGAACAAAGGATTAGTATGCTCACGATATCCACTTCCAGTTAACAATCTGATGCTTCTTTTTTGCAGAATAAAGAGAGGTGCTAATGTTGATTTTGAAGCAGTCCCCCAACTACTTATGCAGTATTGTAGATGAGAGTATATGAGGCAGTGGTAAACAGATCTTAAGGTTTGCTCATCTACAAAGTGTTTTAATTGATTAAGGGCCCAAGATCCCCTTGCTACCTTTGAACATTGTTCCTTGATTTGTTGTTTCCAGTTTAGATTGTCGTCTATGAGAACACCTAGATACTTTATGTGATGTGATTGCTTGATTGGATTATTATCTATTGATACTTTGAGTTCAGATTTATTTTGTTTTGTTGTCACTACCATAAACTCAGTTTTATTAAAGTTAATAGATAATTTATTCACCTTGAACCAATAGCTTACATTGACTAATTCATCATTAATATTTTGTTGCAGTGTTGAAACATTAGAATGGGAGAAAGTAAAGCAAACATTAAAATGCAAACATTAAAATGCAACATTAAAATGAAACATTAAAATGCAAAGAAAAGTGAATCTTTATTGGAAGAGAAAAGAGACCAGTGATGAGACTTTGAGATCAGTAGCAACTAAAGTTTAAAGAACGGAGAGCAATGTTACTGCCCAAAGTAGTGCAATCAGTAATTCTCTACTTGTGAATCAAGATCAAGTTAGGGAAAAATGTTCCACTGCTTATCCGTTAGTACGAAGTGAACAACAGTATGACGAATTTAAACAGGGACTGAACGATGTTTGAAAGGTGTTTGAATTTCGTTAAAAAGTAAGTAAATCTAAACTATGGAATTTTCTAAGATATGTGCAAAAAAAGTTATTTCTCTCTGTTTTGTCGTTACTGAGTGACATCATTTCAAACATCACTGATCCATTCCACAAAGTAAAAATAACGTCACTAGCTACCAAAAATTAACGTCACTAACTCCCTGCGTCACAGGTTGTTGCTGTATGCTTCAATTCAGGTTAGAGCTTCGCCGGTGTAGCCTTGGCTTGAAAATATGGAGTATAACAAAGGAAATTGAACGTAAAGTATGAAATCCTGCTTTATACAGCCTATAGTAGGCATGGTTTAGGTTAGTACTTATTCAGGCTAGGCCTACCGGAATAGTGAGACCACTCAACAGTAGGCTAGGATGTACTGCTAAAGGGAACGCTGATGCTAGTGGCTGTATTCAAAGATTGGTATAGCCTACTCTGTACTATTGCAATGACAAACAGTAACTGAAAGAAACTAAGTGATGCTAGGCTGCCTATGACCTGTAAGTGAAGTTTTCTAGTTAATAGGCCTATGCACTAAACAGCTACCGGTATATGCGGTACCGTACGGTGCTATTTACCGGTAGCCAATTGATGTGAGATACCGGTATCAGTTTACTTTGGGCTCTTTCCATACTTATGAGCTTAAGTCATAAAAAATACTTGCCTTAGTGTAGGCTATTTCAAAGTTGCTATTAATAATTTTAAATTAAGCAGGGGCTTTTTTGACAAACAGGAAGTGACAAGAAAAAAAATTATGTTAGGCTCCCTCTGATCTGTACGTGAACTTTTCTTGTTTACCGATATGGTGCCATTTACCAGTGGCCAATTGATGCGAGATGCCGCTATCAGTTTACTTTTTGTGTCACTACCCCTGTCCCCTACTTATCAGCTTAAGCCATACTAAATGCTAGCTGTAATCTTTTGTTTTTTAAGTAGTAGCAATAAGGTGCAATAGCGTTTCAAAAAACAGCTTTAAAATGGCACAAGTCTCCTGCAGGTAAAGGAGATTGATCAGAGTCTTAAGAAGAGTCAAGCCTATAGTGAGGCATTTGCAAGCACACAATTAAAGCAGCATTTATTTGCAGCCACAAAGAATGAGCAAATGCTTCATAAGTGAAGCATTAATTTCAGATTTTATGTAACGAAACTAGACCAACCAATGATGAATTAAAATAACATTTTGTTAACTCACTATAATTAATTACGACAACGAAATATTATGAAAACCGAAAAAAAAAAAAACGAAAGAAAACTTTTGCAAAACATAACAACCTGGTGACGATAAAGCAAATCGGGCAATTACAACTGAGGCTCTCAGCCCGTTACCTTGATTAATTAACTGAAAGGGTGTACCGTAACAAAACAAAAACGTGCTGAGGCAGAACAGAAATAACTTCAAAAAGTTTCAACAAAAATACCGGTACCATCAAACATTCATTACATCATTTAGACCAATTTCACACACTATATAAATCAAGGTTCACGCTAAATTTTAAAATTCCAGCCAATCTCTTAGTGGTTGCTATGGGCACAGGCTTTGGTAAAACGCGAACAACATCCAGAAGGTTTACGGAAGCTAGATCTTCAACCTCTGGAAAGAAAAAACCGTTTTTTATTTTAAGAGATCGCTTTAAAAAGCGAACTTCATAATCTTCATCTTCATCTGGTCCGCACGATATCTGAGCAATAAAATTTCTACTATTCTGTGCCTTTGAAAAAACTTTAACAATTACAAAATCATCGATATTAAGATTAGTTACAGGAGGGTCCTCAACACTCTCCTCGTCTTCTGAGTCGTATCAGCTCTCGGAGTCAGAATGCAGCGATGGAATGGAATTGTCCTCTTCACTGCTGCTGGAAACAAAGGAAACCAGTGTGGTTTTGACGCATGATTGCTTTTCAGAAGCTTTGCTGGAGGACGCCAGCGAAGAGAAAAGCGTTGATTTGCTTTGAGTTTTGCTGCGCGGCATCGAAAATAATCGTTTCTTAACTGAAACATGATCTTTTGACTGCTTAATCTTTCTCGCTCGATTTTCCGCAGCAATTTTGTTTCTTATGGGAGTGCATGTCAATACTCTACTACTCCCTTTTTTTCTTCTAGCTTTTTGCTTCCGAGCCCCAGTTTTAGGGAGAGGTACTATGTTCATTGGAGACACGTAGGTGGATGATGAACTTGCTTGATCTGAGGGAAAAGATTGTGCTGAGTTTGTTGTAATTGCATCAGGGCAAGTTACCGGTACTGTTTCTATTGCTTCATTAGAATTCATTGATGGCATTGACAAAGATACATCCGTGCTTACTGGCAAGTCTAGAGAAGGCATACCTTGATCATTTTCCCTGTCTGTAACAGAGGCTGAAGCATACTCGATATCTAAAAATATGGAACGATCAAATGGTAGAATACCAGTGCTTCGAAACCCAGCCAGAATATTCTGCGGAACGCATGCTGAGGTGTGGGCTCCGTTTACAATTTCTGGAACGTCATAGATGACACGGTTCTTCAAGGATTACAACACATCCAAGCATCCATTGCACGAGCGTACGCTTTTTTGTATGGGCCATAAACAGTCACATCTAGGGGCTGGAGTTTGTGGGATGTGTACGGTGGAATTGTTAAAAGAACAATACCATTAGCTTGTGCCTTATCCACAGCTGCAAGTGATACATGGGCCTTGCGATTATCAAGTATGAGTAATACTTTTCGGTCAACAGTGCATCCAGTGTGGTGTATAAAATGATCAAGATATTGCACGAACGTTTTTTCATTCACCCAACCCGATCGAGTGGCTGCTCCATTTGAACCCACTGGTGCTCCTCTTATGAAGCGTTCTAGGTAATTCACCCGCGGAAAAATTAGCATTGGGGGTAATGCTGTACCACTAGCATTAATGGCGTTTATAATAGTCACAAACTCGCCTCTTTCGCATGAAGTAACAGACCCTATTTGCTTAATTCCCTTCTCGGCGACAATTCTCCCAGGTTTCTGGACTGTGGTACATCCAGTTTCGTCGGCATTATATACCATTTGTGCCTGAAAATTATGTTGATCCATGACGTTCTGCAAATTGTTAAAAAATTGGCCCACAGTGTGACGATTAAAAGCTGTCGCCCTTGCGAGCGAAGTAGCTTCAGGGCGGCGAACTGCAAAATTATTACGCTTTTTGAACCCTGTCCAAAAGCCCTCGCCAGCTTTTGTTGTGACGACCCACTTTTCTGGAGCTTCTACTCCGTAACGTACAGCATATTCATACGTCAATGTTCGACATTTCGCTTTTGATAAGCCATGATAGCTTGCTGCCAGTTCTTTGATGTGCTTTGACAGTTCTGCTTCCATGTTAGAGGGGAAAATCATGTTTACACGTCTACAGTTTTCGTACCCAGTAACAGCAAAAGGGTCATCTTTTTGTTTATCTAGGTAACGCTTGAGCGTCATGCGATCCACTTTAAAGATTCGTACTGCGTGGCGAATACTTTACCCGTTTTCAACTAACAGACTGGCACGTTGAAGCAAATCTCTATCACTCCCTCGATTGGTTTTTCTTTTATATGTTTGCGGCATAACGCCCTGAAAACAAAATTATTTTTAAGCACCGACAGAAAAATAGGAGAGTTGAGCTAATGCTCAACCTTCCATCAGTTCATTGGCTCAACTCTCCTTATGTCGGACATTTTGATAACACTTATACCTTTTTATGTCAAGGCTCTTACTTAGTCCATTCAGGTTTGTTTAAAACAAACACATAGTCATACTCTTACTATTTATATCGCAAGAAGAAATACAGTTGTGTTTATGTAAGCTAAAACAACGATCTTACCTTTAATACCAAAATCCACTTTTTAACAAGAAAAGTACAGTTTTGCTAATCTTCCTTTTCACTGCTGGATATCTCTGCATTTGAAGAAATGGAGTAAAAGGTATTGTTGCAAGATAAGGATAGAGGGCGCTATTGAATTTTATCTTTTATGATTGTGAGAGAAACAACGCATGGTTCAATTCTCCTAGTGGCTCAACTGACCCGAATCTCCCCTACGTGAACTTTTCTTGTTTACCTATATGGTGTCATTTACCGGAAGCCAATTGATGCGAGATATCGTTATCAGTTTACTTTTTGTGTCACTACCCCTGTCCCCTACTTATCAGCTTAAGCCATACAAAATGCTAGCTGTAATTCAAAATTGCTATGAATAATTTTTATTATAGCCTGTAGGTGATCTAAGTCTCATTTGGTCAAACAATTAAATTATCCTTGTTTTTTATCTGCTATGAAGCACAAGCTCTGAAGCAAAATCTCCACTACGTAAAAGTGAATACCGGAATCGCAAACCACCATACCATTTCATTATTGTACGAAATGTCATTCCGTTACCGTTCCAATATCTTATAACAGATAATACAGGGTGGGCCGTAAATAACGCACCAAAGCATATAAAACAATTCTGATAATTATAACAAAAGGGTGGGCCGTAAGTTACGCACCCAAGAATTAAAAGTAAATTGTGATGTGAAATAATGTAAATATCTTTTCTTTGGGTATCTGTTAAATTTAATTTCAATTATCAATATTGTTTAATATGCTTTGGTGCGTTATTTACGGCCCACCCTGTATTATTATGCAAAATATTCTGTTACTAGGCTACAGTATTTCAAAGTTCTACTATCTCATTACAATACATAATGTCATTTCGTTACTGTTCCAATATAGCAATGCCGCAACTAGAACGCTGTTCTAAGGGGGGCGAAATTTCATTTTGGGGGTGCCAAAATTTTTGGGATGGTCCCAAAATTTTTAGGATGGTCTACTTTTCTCCGAGTTTTCTGTTGATATCCAAAAAAAAGGTCTTCACACCAAATTGGTCTACTTTTCTCCAAGGTTTCTGTTGATTAAAAAAAAAAAGGTCATCTCGCTAAATTGTTCTGCTTATTTCCTAGTTTTCTGTTGCTTCCCCCCCAAAAAAGCCACTATCTTAAAACAGTCGCAAGAGAAAGGGGACTTTGGGTGGGCATGCTGGAATTTTTAGGTGGGCAAATTTTCTTTTAGGTGGGTGCCGCCCCCTTTTGCCCCTCCGTAGTTGCGGCCCTGCAATATAGTAGGGTTGCCAGTCATAGGCGTAGCCAGGATATTTGATTGGGGGGGCCCAAACCACAAATCACATGCAATGACGTCATCAAAAATTTTCAAAAAAGGAAGTTTTTGTGGGGCAAAGATATCGTAGAATGGAAAATCTGAAGCTGTTATAGTCTGTTGGCACTTAACCAGGATTTTGATAAAGGGAGAGAGCGAAAACTAGTCGCTAGAAATAGCAAATGTCTAACTTAGGAGACGTGTTGAGTATGTTAGCGTACTCAAACGTATCACAGACGGGGGTCTGGGGGTGGAGCCCCCAGCCGTTGGTGGCTATGGGGGTCTGGGGGCGAAGCCCCGAGCCGCTGTGCGATTTTTGAAAGTTTTTGGGAAAAAAGCTATTTTAATCCCATTGGATCACATTTCGCACGTGTTCAGAGCCATTTGAAAGAACTAGATTTTTAACATTAGAAAGCCAATCGAAAAATTTTAATTGTTCAATCCTCCTTTTACTTGCAATTAAATTCCAAAACACGTTTAAAATATTGCATTACAGTATAAAATTTTAATTGTGGGTGATTTGGTCCATGTAGGGGGAAGTAAGGCACATTGCCTCCAGCAATATTTTAGCAGTAAATAATAATCCACTCGAAGATTTTCCTTAGAGATTTTTTGTTTTGTCATAAAGTTAACCAGTTACAGGATTACATGTACTGCCAGGGGGCCCAGGATCCCTCAATTCAATTTCAATAATTTGTTCAATGAGCATTTTCCCTAGCTGTTTTTTTAAAAGTATTTTGTGCGTTAAAACTGGCGAGGTGGAGGTGAATCGTTGGTACAATAGATAGTTACGCTTACTAAACATGTTATTCCCGGGCCGGATTTACTTGCGCGGGGCCCCTGGCACTTAGGGAATTTTTGCAACATCTTTCTGGCAAATATAGGTGAAGACCAAAAAAAGTCTTTCCGTCTGAGGGCCGGGCCCTGGCACTTAGCCATATGGCAAATACGGTGCTGGTTATTGCATTACGTTCATAAAAAGTTAAGATAAGGGCCTGAGATAGCAACTTTCGGACAAAAATCCAAGATTTCATCATGGTTTTACGTTTAAATTGGTTGGAAAAAATTGAATTAAGGAGGTACGCCGGGCCCCCTGGTCGTCAATATTATTTATTGTTAATTATCGTTGTACGCGTGTACTGTTGTACGCAAAGTTGCTAAAAGAAACTGAAAATGAAGAAACAAGATTTTTTTGTCAAATTTTTGTCATTGGTGGCATTTCAGTTTAGAGGTCCCGGGCCCCACTTGGCCACCACGCTGGGCCACTCCTCTGGCTACGCCTATAATTTTGAGATATGCGCCCTTAAGTTCTTTCATAAAAAAAACATTTAAAGCAAAATTAAAATAACTTTTTTTCCAAAACGTGGAGGACTCGAGTCAAGTCATTTGACAAATTTTTGAAACCTCCAGGAATTGCATGACATTAATATGACGTGGACAGGTGGTCGTCATTATTATTATTACTTGCTTTTGCACGCGTATATCCTAAATTAAAGAAATTGCAATTCCGGACAAGGACAACATACTGGTTATGCTCTCATTATATGTATCATTGGTAGTATTTCAGTTGGGGGTTTGCATTACCGCCTGTGTCATAGCATTAAGTTCATAATAACGTTAAACGAGGGCTTGGGTTGCAACTTTTAGCACAAAACTTTTCGATTTTTCACAGGTTTTGTGTATGTATTGTTAAAAATTTGAATTGGGGGGCCCCTGGCCCGGGACCCTTGGTCATCAGTTAGGGGCCCCAGGGCCCTCTGGTCGTCAGTTAGGAGCCCTGGGCCCCCTGGTTGTTAGTTAGGGGCCCCGGGGGTCTCTGGTTGTCAATTAGGGGCCCCAGGACCTCCTGTTTGTCAGTTAGAAGCCCCGGGGCACCTGTTTGTCAGTTAGGGGCCCCAGGGTCCCCTGGTTGTTAGTTAGGGGCCCTCTGGTTGTCGGTTAGGGGCCCGGGGCCCCTCGGTTGTTAGTTATAGGCCCTTGACCCCCTGGTCATTAGTTAGGTGCCCCGGGCCCCCCTGGTTGTCGGTTAAAGGCCCCGGGGTCCTCTGGTCGTTAGTTAGGGGCCCTGGTTGTTAGTAAGGGGCCCCGGGGCCCCCTGGTTGTTGGTTGGGGGCTTCGGGGCCCCCTAGTTGTTGGTTAGGGGCCGCTTGGTCCTCAGTTAGAGGCCCTGCGGCCCCCTGGTTGTTGGTTAGGGGCCACCTGGTTGTAAGTTAGGGGCCCCAGGGCCCCCTGGTTGTCGGTTAAGAGCCTGATGGTTATTACTTAGGGGCCCCCTGGATGTTAGTCAGGGGCCCCTGGGCTCTCTCGTTGTCCGTAACTGCAACTAAACATCGCTAGGCTATGTTATCATAATTTTATATCATTGGTGGTATTTCAATTGGGGGGGCCCGGGCCCCCTGGGCCCCCCCCTGGCTACGCCTATGTTGCCAGTGATCCTCTGACAAAGTACGAATCCTACAATCCTACAATTAGGTAATTGTAGGATCCATGGACAAAGCGACGTTGTTGCAAAGTGAATTAAGATTAATTAATCATTGAAAAAACATGGGGTGTTTGCGAAACGATCCATTCTCAGATTCTTGGCATGTCTGCTAACTGCTAAGTGGCTACCAAACTGTAGTATTTTTTTAGGTTATTGCTGTTAAATAAATTTTACGTGCTTGACATATGCCATGAGGGTTGCGCAATAGAAATCCAATACGCCGAAATACAAAATTTTTGCACCATTTTGCATAGATAATTCAAAAATAACTTTGGTGCTGAGCAAAAGCCCCTCGACAATTTAAATTAGAGCATGGATGGTGGGAAACTTTCTGATTTACTTGTGCATACCCTAGGAATGAAGACGTGTAAATGAAGAAAAAAAAATCTGATTTTGAACTTTTTTAGTAACTGAGCTAGGTAACTGAATGTACTGTATATTCACATAGCCTTGACTAGCTGTTGCAATTTATGATGAGACCAACTAGAGCCATTGCAGTGTTGTATGACGATGATCATTCCAGCTCTGATCATGATATTACCATTAATGCTGCTATGTTACAACTTCATCTGATCTCAACAATGAAGAAACCGATTGTTGTGAACTTAGGAAGCTCTCTGTTCACTTTGTTTTGTAAAAGGTATGGTTGAAAGTGTTTGCTTTGGCTAAGTTTTTGAGTTGAATCTCATCAATTATTTACTTGGTTAAAAACACTTGTGAACATTTGATTAACAACAAAATTGTTGCATTCAACGTGCTAAAGTGCATGGCTTTGGAAAGATCCAACGAATCATTTAGGAACATCAGAACTTTAAATGTGCAGGCCTTGCTGTGGTCCTCTGGATTTTAGTGTTACTGTTCCAGCATTGGGTAATGACTGTGGGGTGCTTATTGATTTGTAGCAAACTGACATCAGAAATCAGTTGATCAAATTATAAAAATGTGTACCCGGCCTTACTGACTGACTCAGCAAATTGCATTTTAACTTTTGTCATTGTTTTTTGTGCTTGTCGTAAAGTTCAGCAAGAAATGCTGGGCATATGCTAAGAAACTAAACTGATGTGTAATAACACGGCATTCGGTTCAAAAAAATTTTTGCTCGGTTTTCTCTCAAAAAAGTTTGACAGATTTGAAAACTAACTTCATTTCAGCTTTCGACAATCTTCCGTATTCAAGATATGATAATGTAGACTTCCCTCCAAAATGCTTTTCCCATTAGAAATTTTGCCAGGGTTGCCAATTACAAATAAAATTTCAAAAAGTTAGTGCATGTTTCTAATTCTCAATAAATCTTTTCGACAGTGTTCTTGGCAAAACAAAGTAAAAGGTCAGAATTGTAAATTAGCTGCTTTTCAAGTAAATGTAAGTCAACTTTTCAAAAGTTAATCTTCTGTCACCATACTGGAAAAATGGTGACACCGAAGTCCGAGGAAAGTTATTGTCTTGAAAATGACTAGAAGTAGAAAGTACAAATTTGGTGAGAATGGATTATAGGCTTTTCCCAAACTTTTGGTCAAAAGTGAAAAACTGGAGTAGAATGCTTTTTTAAGTTCTTGGTGTAATTACATTGGATATCATTGCAGCATTGCATTTTCTAAATTTTGTGTTATAGAACTTCTCGAAATCAGTTTCCATCAAATTAAGAAAATACAAGTCCTATTGAAATTTTTCAAAGCAGCTTCCAGCAATGCAATCTGATACTTTTTTGACTTTTGCATAACAGTAGGCCTACCGAAATTGTGGCAAGGCCACTGCCATCAGGTACACCGAGATAATTTTGAGTTTCTCGCTAGTGTCTAGCATTATTTTATTTGATGAGTGGTGCGATAAAATTAAAATCAATATAACACTTATGTAATATTGCCTATTGCCACTTAAAGCCTCTTGCCAAAGGGTGACAGTAACCTGAAAATAATTTGATGCAAATCTAGAAAAAGCTGATAAAAACTAAATCTAAAAGTATTCACTCTTTCATAGCCCTGATTTTGTTTAGAAGCCTCTTGCCAAAGGGTGACAGTAGAGAGAGCTCATTTTTTTGAACTAAAACACAAATCAAATCTAAACACAAAGTTAATTTTTTTGAACTAAAAGACAAAAAAATATAAGAAATTACAAACCGGTTGCTGCATTTAATGTGAGACAGTAACTCCAAAAGAATTTGATGTAATTCTTTAAAAAATCCTATGTAAAATACATCTAAAAGTTTCCACCGTTGATTTTGTTCAAGTTAGTTGCTGTTGAATAGGAACTTTATCAATATAGAATGTTTTTTATTAATATGCTCTGATGAACGTTTGACAATGTGCCAAGTCGTTCTATTATAGACAGTGCCTTTTTGAATAAACGCTACCGGTACTACAGCTAGAAGTTCAATAAGCAAAGCTTTTTGAATCGGTTAATTATGTTTTCGCACTTTGCGTCAATTTAACTGTGTTATATAGGTTTCAACTTCAATACAAAGACGACCTTTCGGGTATTAGACTCAGTCATCAGCGATTGTTTGGCGACAGAACCACATCTGCGCAAGTGCGCAATGCTGCTCAGTCTACAGGTAGTTTCGTATTCTTTCAATCATGGAGTGTCAGCATATTATGGTAGTTAACGGTGTCGCCCGATCTTAATTTTGCTTGAAATTAGTCTAAACTTGCAATCTTTGACTCAACATACAGTCAAACGTCGGTTTTATGGATTAATGCGAAAATGCAATCGTCTTTCATTAGAAAATGTCCCTTACTCGAAAAGACACAAATGTTACCTACTTTACTTGTAGATGCGCACGTTTTAGTTAAAATTACTTTTTTGTCCAAGCAGCCTACGTGAAAATTTTAACTAGAGGGGTTTTGGTTAAAATTACTTTTTTTGCCCGCTTGTATCTTGTATTCATTAAACCCGTCCTAGAGTGACGAGAGGAAAAATGGTGTTGCGCGAAATTGAGTTTGGGTTTCAGGATGTTTCGATAGCATTAGAGCCCCTTGATGAGTTGTCTCACATCAGGTTGGTCGCCCCAGGATGTGGCGTATCAAAAACCAGACACTCTGTCTCAACGATTTTTGCTGCGGCAGCTGAGAAATATTTTAGCAGTTGTTAGGCTGGCTTTGATAAACATTCTGTTTAAATCAACTGACCTTTAATCCAATCTAACGAAACAGTGAACTTTATAATATGCAGTATCTTGAAATCTCAATATTATTGAAAACTTTCGAGAGCACTGAGCACCAAAGCAGTTCTGAACAATTTTTTCATTGAAAGCAAATACCAACGGCTCTGTTTTGTTCTTTTTTTATTCTCAGCAGTGTTTTGTCAATGGACCTGGTATTACCAGAGACACTTTCATATGCACCAAAGTTCACTGTTTCGTTAGATTGGATTAAAGGTCAGTTGATTTAAACAGAATGTTTATCAAAGCCAGCCTAACAACTGCTAAAATATTTCTCAGCTGCCGCAGCAAAAATCGATTGGTTACTATTTTACATAACCACATAACTGCAGTTTCTCCCAACTCGACCGCGCAAAAATACTGTGGTGCATATGATGATGTTTTGAATTACTGAGTACTACAAAAAGATGACTACAGAAATGTTTACATTAATTTGCAGAAATTTTACTTTTAAGCTATCCTATTGTTGTTACGTATGATATTCTTTTTAATTAAATTATTTTTTTACAATTCCGGCAACCTCCCAAGCTGCCATCGTCGCGCTTCATCAAACTCAAGTCCGTCACCTGAACGGCCGCCACAGTCCAACATAGCACAAAAATCTGTTCGGAATTTTAGTTGACGAATTTTACGTCTGTAGTTTTTCTTGCGTTTATATTACTGCCTGTATCTTTGCAATAAACTTTTATTACTGTTTAATTCTATAGTTTATCAGAGAAGCAATACTCGCTCTAGCTAGAAAACATTGCTATTCCATTAAACCAATGAAACTACGTGCCGATGCTGGGCCCAAGCAAGCTATAGCTGCTTATTGTGAAATGCTGTTCCACAATGTAGGTCTAACGCTAGTATTAACTGCAGGCTATCTACAATAATTGTTGATGGACGTTTTCGTCCCCCATTGAGAGTTAGCAGCCCCATCGAGATTTAGCGTTCCCCTATGGAAATTTAAGGTTCCCCTACTAAAAGAAAGCGTCCTGGCCGTTTAGACAAAAAATTGCTGATAGAAAGTCAATTTCGGGCGGAATATTCCATCAAATTGCGGTAAAGATTTTTTTTTTTCGTCTTCACCTGAATTTGGGGCAAGTTTTTCATCAAATTGCTGCCGCATTCCGTATGCGTCCGGTCAAGACTATGAAAGTGTTTCTCCATGCAATATTTTACGATTTAAGTGCTGCTTGCATCCAACATTGACCTAACCAGCAAAATATTTTCCTATTATGCCGCAACTTACGAAAATCACAATGGCCACAATTGTCTATTGTTGCATTATAGATCAATTTTACCACTAAACATCACCTGCTTGGTTTTGTTTTGAGGAAAAAAAACGGAATGGTTTTCGTTTTTTCCAAAACACTAAATCGATATCTTTAAGCAAAAACCAAATTCATTTTCAAAAATTAACTAATTTGTGAATGTAGTCTGCTATGACATTGCATTAACAGCCAAAAACTTAAAATCTAAATTTTTTTGTTTTTGGGTTCTGAGTCACTTTAAGCAAAAAAACAGTTGGGTATGGGTGTACGCTAGTGTTGGTAAAGTAGGATGTACTACGTGTCGATACTCGTGAAGTCAATAATTTGGGAGTAAGAGCATCTTGTGCAGTGGCGGATTCAGAAAATTTTGGTGGGGGAGATGATGAAAATTTTAAGCACAAAACCTCAAAAATTCGGATGTGTTGTAACCATGTTGTAACCATGCAATGTTGTAACCATGCGCGTAGCCAGAAATTTGCAATGAAGCGGCTGTTTTAGGGGTCTGTGGGCGGAGCCCCCAGCGCTCAAAAATTTTGCATTTTGTTTGCAAAAATAATTTAATTTCAGAGCTAGTTTGACAAAATAATGCTTTTAAATTGCAGCATAGAAATTGGCAGTGCAAACATGATTCAACTAGTTGCATAAATGACCTACCGTATGTGAGAGGTGGTTAATGGTAAAATTTTAGTTCTCTTATTTGGATGCTGGTAAATCATAAGCATAAAATCTTATAGTTCAATAAAACTCACACGGAGTTATTTGTTTCATCTATATTTTATAGAGAAAAATAATTGGATAGGGGCTAATGGAAAGAGAATTGAGACAAGTGATTGGTAATTAACCAATACTGAATAGCCTCTACACCCCATTTCTGAGATTAGGCCTATAATATATTTGCTGATGAAACCCGTGTACAAGTTTTTTACACTAGCGATCAAATTTTATCGCTTATTTTTGGTCATTTTTTAAAGTTTTCTTTTTGATTTGTGAGTTTTGTTTTTGACAAATTAGCCCCCCTTAAACATATGTTTCAAAAAATGCTTTAAATCACTTTTTGGTTTATTTCAGTGCGAAAAACAGTCTCAGAAGTGCTAAAAACGTGATATTTTTTATTTTGCATTTTGGTTGACAGGCCAATGGAAGGACTATAGCGCCCACCTGGCTAAACTATTGCTTAGGATTAATGTTCTTGACTTAGCTTAATGCTCACTTTTTATAAGCCTAATATATCACTTATCAAGAAATGATTTGCATTGTGTAGGTTTTATCGCTGAAAAGTGCAAGTTGTAAATTTTGCTAATTCGATGCTTCCAAATCAATCGGACCTGTAAAAGACTAACTTCTGTTTTGAAAAAAACTTCCCTGTAAAAATTACATTTTTCGGTCCCTCCCCTCACAGGGCTTTAGAAATTATATCACAGTCACACGGCCTATCGAAAATTCACTGATTACTTTTTTTCAAATAAATTTAATATTTATATGCACGTTATGTTTACTCTGATGGGGGATGTATACCCCCATCCGCCCCCATAACTGCGCCACTGGTTGTGCTCCTATGTCTTTATCGCTGAAAAGTGCAAGTTGTGAGTTTTGCAGATTTGGCGCCTTCAAATCAATTGGACCTGTAAAAGACTAATTTTTGTTTTGTAAAAACTTCGCTGCGCAAATACTATTTTCTTGCACCTCCCCTCCCCTTGGCTTTTGAAATTATATCACAGTCACAAGGGCTCACGACTATTCACTGATTGCTTTTTTAGATAAGTTAAGTATTATTCATATGCACGTTATGTTTAGGCTGGTGGGGGGGTGCATCCCCCCCATCCCCTTCCCCCTAAATCCGCCACTGATCTTGTGGTGTTAATATTTCCTCGCAATGGGCAGATGGCAATGTTACTTCTTATGGTAGCACAAGAACGGTTCAACTTTCATCACTTTGAAAAAAGATCCGTGAGCACAGAAACTCAATAGCGCACCAAGAAAGCTATTAATATTCCTGAGACGGCAAAGAAAGATGTACTCCTTAATTATTTAAATGCACAGGGTGAGCAAAGTGCGTTTCAATCCAAAGCTCGAGTGTTCAGAACAGATTATTATGTGGCAAAAAATAGCAAACCTTTTAGACTTTGAAAAATTGATTAGCCTTCAGCAAGCTCTGAGCTAATTCGATAGACATGGGACGTGTTTTACACAGTAAAACTTTGGTACTACTTTTTATAGGACGCTTAGGACGATTAGGAAGCGCATCCTAAACGTCCTAACAAACCGTTACTTTTTTTAGGACGCTACCAAAATTCAATTAAAATCTAGTTTATTTAATTAAAAATTTAATGGGAATTCAATTAAAATCAACTAAACTCTAGTTTTCAATAAAGATTGGATTCGAATTCTTGCCGTAAGAAATCCAATACCGATATGCACTAAGACACCTCCGTCCTAAAAAAAGTAATTACTTTTATTAGGACGCTGTCAGAATCATTCGAAATCTGCTTTGTTTTATGAAAATCATCAATCTAAAGTGATGCAAAGTTTAAAAATAAATGACCACTCATCCCAACCTGCTTACAAACAAAATTAAACGCAAATCCTTGATAAATTCGTCCTGAAACATCCCCGTCCTAAAAAAAGTACAGCGTCCTAAAAAAAGTAATTACTTTTTTTAGGACACTGTCAAAATCATTCGAAATCTGCTTTGTTTTATAAAAATCATCAATCTAAAGTGATGCAAACTTTGAAGATAGAAGACCAATCATTCTAAACCTACCAACAAACAAAATTAAACGCAAATCCTTGATAAATTCGTCCTGAAACATCTCCGTTCTAAAAAAAGTAATTACTTTTTTTAGAACGCTGTCAAAATCATTCAAAATCTGCTTTGTTTTACGAAAATCATCAATCTTAAGTGATGGAAAGTTTGAAGATAAATGACCAATCATCCTAAACCTGCTTACAAACAAAATTAAACGCAAATCCTTGATAAATTCGTCCTGAAACATCAAAAAAGTAATTACTTTTTTTAGGACGCCGTCAAAATCATTTGAAATCTTTGTTTTATCAAAATCATCAATCTAAAGAGATGCAAACTTTGAAGATAGATGACCACTCATCTAAAACCTGCCAACAAACAAAATTAACAAACACTCATCCAAAACCTGCCAACAAGCAAATCCTTGATAAAATCGTCCTGAAACATCTCCATGCTAAAAAAAGAACAGCGTCCTAAACAAAGTAATTACGACCAATCATCCTAAACCTGCCAACAAACAAAATTAAACGCAAATCCTTGATAAATTGTCCTGATTTCTTGATAAATTTGTCCTTAATCCATCTCCGTCCTAAAAAAAGTACAGCGTCTCAAAAAAGTATATTACTCGATGTAATTAAATAGATTAAATGTTGAATAGCCCCCCCCTGTACTCTTTTTGTTTATTAAGCTTATGTTAAGCATTTTGCTAAACGATCAATTTTGGCTGCTTATTTTTAGCAATGTTTTGAAGTGTTTATCAATTAATTTATAAGCTGTATTTTTGACAAGTAAGTTAATAACCCCCTAAAAAAAAATAATGATAAATGTTTTAAAAGTGGTTTTGAACCACTCTAGAGGCCATATCACTGCAAAAAACTACCTCAGAAGGGCAAAAATTGTGGCATTGTTTTTCGTGCACTTTGGTCTACAGGCCAATGTAGAGAGGGGCACGGCCCCTCTGGTTGCGGTATTGATTACAAGTTTCGTTTGGATTTCGGTTTCTGAACAAAATTAATTTAATGGCGGAGTAAATATTATTTTAGTGTTTATGTAAGCACAGCGTAAATTTGAAATATTAAACGCTGTAGTGCATTTAGATGCTGATTAGGGCGCAATGACAGATGTTGAAACGTTTGATACTGATTATTTAATCAAGCAATTTAATGCTTAATCCTAGGGTGTTGCTTACGCTCACATTTACGAAAATGCTGTGTGATAATTCACGTAATATTGGGCAATCCTGTTCCTATTGCCCCTTGCCCTCTGCACCAAGGTAAAAAAGCTCTACAAAGAGTTGTTTTCTTAGTTTAGATGGATGTATTTAGACTTATTTTGTAAATTTAAACACTAAAAATACTTGACATCTTAATTTGCCCCGCATGCGGGTCCCCCTGGTCAAGTCCAAAACACGTTGGTCCAAATTTTTGGGATTAGAGTTGTAAGATTGTGCCATGTTTATCTTGTTATCGTTCGTTTGTGCTTCGTTTATTACGTCACTGTTATTGCTAAAAGTTGTTTTAGTTCACTCTTTGCCGTGACAATCTCTAGGCTAGCGGAGTAATACGTTAAGTTAGTGTTGAGCTTGGCTTCAGTTTGGTGTACGGTAGCTTTGAGTTTTAGTTTACTTGTCGTCTGTACTATTTTCAGATAATGATTCGATCATTTTCGAGTAATATAATTGTACATCGAAAATAAGTCGTATTTCTTCAAGAGTGTTGGCTTGTTTTGGTCAAGAGGGGGCCTCAGCTTTCCTAGCCTCTTCCTGGTTGCACCTCTGCTGAAAAGTAGTGCTAACAAAAAACCATAGGTGGGCATAAATCCGTTAATCCGTTAATAACGAAGCTAACTTTTTCATTAACTCGTTAATCCGTTAGAAAGCTTCTTTATGTTAACGGACTAAATTGACTTCCGTTAAGTTCTGTTAACTTCCGTTAAGGTTTTTATCGTTAACATCTTGCACCATTCATTCATCGTACCGGAATAGATCAGTTTGCAGTGGTAACACTTGTTGCGTAGCAGCAGGGCCTAAGAGAGAAATTTTTGCAGGGGGTTAGGAGGTCGATACCGGGCCCCCAAATCTCTTTGATCATTCTTTTTTTTTCTGATATTTTGTCCAAAACTTGGGGAAGAGCAAAAAAAAGGTCTTCACTGAAATTTAGTCCGATTTTTGCCCAAAATTAAGTGAAGAGCAAAAAAAAGGTCTTCACTGAAATTTAGTCCGATTTTTTGCCCAAAATCAAGTGAAGAGCAAAAAAAAGGTCTTGACTGAAATTTAGTCCGATTTTTTGTCCAAAATTAAGGGAAGAGCAAAAAAAAAGGTCTTCACTGAAATTTAGTCCCATACATACGCCACTGGGTGCGACACCAAAGCTTAACTCGGATACCTGAACTCTTCCGGGCCCCCCCAGGCCCGGGTACGATGTACCCCCTGAACCCCCCTTTCGTAGGCCCTGCGTATCAGCACGAGTTTTATACGTAGAAGAAAGCGAAGAAAAGAGTTCTTTTTTAGTGGCAAATAATAAGCTGCAGCCTCATAAGTCTATTAATTATTATCGCTGTTCGCAATTTCCAAAGATTTTCCGATCGCAGCTTCGTTGTTGCATTCGAACTTATTTTTATCTTGAAATTAGATTAGACTGTAAAATGTAACTTCCAAAACACAAAAAGACCATTACAGTAATAAATATTTTCTTACAATCAGCTCATCAGCGTCAATACGTGTTCTAGAAGCGAGTGAATAAAAAGAAATGTAAATTACATACAAAATATTAACGAATTAACGGACTTTATTAACTTCCGTAAATTAAAGCTGGAAATAACGGATTAACGTTAACGGACTAGTGGTTAACGAAGCTAACGCTTTGCGTTAACTTGCCCACCTATGCAAAAAACACTTGTCTGCAGATGAAAACCGTTTTATTACAAAAGCCTTTTTGCATTTCAATTAGCCCCTGTCAGAAGTTTCGAGCGTTTCAATTTAGCTCTGTTCAAGGCATCGCATAAAAATAAACAAAGCAGTAAAAAACAGCATGTTATGCTAATAGTGTAATAACAAAATAATTTTTTTCAGAAACAAATTTCCGTTTATTAAGACAACGTACTGCGAAATTAATGATAAGCTAAGGCAGTATCCAGAGTCTTTGAGACACAGTCAAACTTATCACAGCAGCCTAAGACATAGTGTTTCGGGATCAACTTTTGTCTTTTATTCCTTGTCGGTATAGCTATAGGACTACAGGGATGATTTTGAGTGTAGAATGGCAAAGAATTGCAAATTAATCAGATCATAACGGAATATTCAAAAGTCTAAATTTTTTTAATAAAAAATATTTAAGTAATCACAATATTATTTGGTACTATAGCATATCTCTTGTAATATTGTGATTACTTAAACTTATTGCCCAAATTAACTTTTAACAATTTTTTTACATCCAAATCCTCAAACCTATTCTCAACCTTGGCAACACGTATTATCCACTAAGTATATTTTTGTTGTTATATTCACAGTATTTTGAATTTTCGCTTTTTTCAGACAAAAAACTGAAAGTTATGATACGCTATTAGAGAGTACCCAGAGTATTGTAGAAGCACAATCAAACCTGACACACTGTTTTGGAACATTAGCGTAGAAAGACAAAGAATTGCAAATAAATCAGATCATTACGGAATATTAAAAACCTTACAATTTTTTAAGGCAGGTACATAGCCAGAAATTTGCAATGGGGGACTATTTCAGGGGTCTGGGGGCAAACCTACCTGTCACCGTACACACGGTGGTCTGATGGCGCAGCCCCTATAGCGCTCGAAAACTTGGAATTTTTTTTGCAAAATAACTTAATTTTAGGCCCACTATGACAAAAATTAATGCTTTTAAAAAGTAGCGAAGAAATTAGCAGTGCAAAAACGTGATTAAATTAGATGGCCAAAAGGGCTATGTTGGAGGTGGCTGCGATAAATTTCAGTTCTTGTATTTATATGCTTTCACATATTCTAACAACCAATCAATAATTCCGTTATTCAAATCTCAAAGAACTCAAAGATAAATCAAATATATTGGAGCTCAATTATGAACTCTATTCCAGAGGACATGAGAAACTAATCTTTTACTAAGTTCAAAAAAGAGTATAAAATCGTTTCATTGTCCTTTGCTGGGTGAATTTTTTATCTCTTGTCTAAACATAGCTTCTTATCAAGAAAGTGTTACTGCCTTTGCTTTGGTGTGCCCTGTACCAGTTGCTGCTGCTCAGTTTTTTTTGTTGTTGTTGTTGTACTTTGTCTTTTAGTGATTTTATGTTTGTTTAGTATTTCTGTTAGTCGTTAGCTACGAAATTTCAGTGAGTTATATCACGTGCAAGCCATTAACGTGACGGATAGGGTGGCGGCTGACTCAAAGATCTAGCAGTCCCTTCGCAGCCACCCTGTCGCAGAAACTGCATATTGAGTATTATATTCAGGTGTATATTTATCTGTATTGATGGTTTGCGACAAATAAATAACTTGAACTTAAACTAGTAAATCATAAAATTTTATCGAAAAAATCTCAAGGAGTATAAATATAATTTACTTCGTCTATATTTTACAGAGAAAAATAATTGTAGGAGGAGGGGACTATTGAACGAATTCGAGAAAAGTGATCGGTAATTAATTCTGAATAGCCCCCTATTTTTAAGCTTTTTTTAGTGAAACCTATGATCATTTTAATGAAACATATCTTTCTAATTTTGAGGTTTATTGACAGAGGTGGAGTCGAGGACACAAGGCTCGAGGCCAAGGCCAAGGACACAAAAAAATCCAAGGCCAAGGCCAACGACAGCTCTTCCGTGGACAGACCCTCTCGAGGCCAAGGATAGGAATGCTAGAGGCCAAGGACAGGAATTTTAGAGGCCAAGGTCAACAACCAAGGCCACAGGCGCAAGTGTTCTCCAGAAAAAAGGTCTTCAAAATTTTTTTTCAGGCGATCGCCAAAATAAAAAAAGGTCTTCAAAATTTCTTTGCAAGCGATCTTCAAGAGAAGAAAACAAAAAGGGTATTTGGAAATTTTCCGCAATATTTCTGGCGTTTTCCAAAAAAATTTTAACGCTTCAAGAAATAGTGCTGTCCTCGAGCCGCGGACAAGGCAATTTTCGAGGACTTGAGGCTTCGAGGACACGGCCAAGGACTTGACCTTCGAGACCAAAGGCAAGGACTTCAAAATGTGTCCTCGAGGACGTCCTCAAGGCCTAGGACGTTTTTGAGGACTCCACCTTTGTTTATCAGAACCACTTTGCTTAAACTTTGAGAATGGTTTGGTTTATATTGAACTTAAATGACGTCATATTATTATTATATTACTAAGACGTACTCATTTTACTTAGGCATTTTTTTATTCAAAAACACGTTATTTATGTTTATAAATTGAAGCATCTATGACGTTAGTAAATGAATGAATTACGTCACATTTGCCAAAACTTAGTTATGACATCACTTAATGACCAATTCAAAACGACCTCCAGTTTAAAATCTTTTTCCTTCCTTTGCCTTCCCTCCTACGTGTACAATGTTGCCAAATATAAATAGAAGCATTTTTAAAAAAATCGTACATATACTTTGCTCAACATGATATGGCGTGAAACAGTCAGATTCCGTTGGTTAACGTTCACCAAATAACATTAGCAACCAGCAGTAAGAAAAGTTGAAGCAGCATTTGAAATAAAATTAGTCATCTTCAACAATGAACAAAAAATGTACCGAACTAATGATGATTTCTAAAAGACTGCGTGCGCTTTGGTTTGCCTTTTTTTTGACCTGGTTTCTTTCCTGACTATGGATTGTAGTGTAGTTTTAATTTTCCATCTAGCGATTTCGTAGTTTTGCTTGAAGATGGTTGCCCGTATAACCAAAAGTTTGATACCTTTCGCTGTCTAGCAACAGCCGCCATGCTGCACCATGCATTTTTGCTAATGCTGTAAGATTTCCATGATTTAGCTAAAGCAAAGTCCCCACTGCCAAACAATACCCCGGTCATATGTGAATCTTGGAGAAATAACAATCTTTCTAAAACCTTGATCAATTGCAGTAAACTCTTCTTTTTCCAATCCACGTTTTGTTTCAAAACATGGTTCATGCATTCAGCATTATTGTTGGTCCAGGTGGGATTCAATCCATACTGAGCATATGGTTTCACAACGCTGTTTTTTATCAAATCTTGAAGTCTTTTTTGGCAATATGCATGAAACTTTTTCATCCATTGGATTTTTTTCAAGAAATCATTCCATTTTTTTTCAAACTCATTTTCATCTTCGCTGAAAACAAGCCCTCCTTTTCCAAATAATAACCCATTGATCGCTCTTCTTTGGGTTTCATTTCATCCTTCTTTCCTTGAAAAATAATCGTTGACGTTTTTTTTAGATGATTAAGACATATCATGTGTATTGCCTCTGGAACAGCGTCCGCAGCGGGTTTGGAAAGAGCACGTTCGTCGTCAGACCCAATGAATATTCGAGCATCAGGCCCTACCTCGTGTAGTTTTAGAATCCGTCTCAAATGAGAGAAAAAACTTTCATTGCATTCTGAATCGCTTTTGGTGTAAAGCATTATCAGCCCAAGAAGTGATGGACAATCTCCACTATTACGGCGTATGACGCCGAAAAACTTAAAGGTTGTAGTTGTAACGTAAGTGGAGCACAAACTATAGGTTTTGTCCGCAACGATAACGGCTTTGGGGACAGAGAATAGGCAAGCGTTTCGCATGTACTTCACCACGGATTGAGTGTATCCACTCCTTCTTTTCTGATTAAGACTTTTTGAATAATTTGGTTATTCTCTTTGTTCGATTCGGTCATCACTTTTTGGACTTGATCCGCAAAAGTTTTGGGAGCTGGCGACGAAAAAAGGCATGCTTTTTACTTTTTCCTTATTTTTCATGTTGTATATAATAAGCTTACGATCTCGAATCGAGGTCATTCCATCTGTTTTGAGCATGTCGGCCATAATTTTGTCCGGTTTCTAATGCAGCTCTTGTCGAATGCTGTTTAAAACAACTGGGTTTGTTCCGATATAGGGCACAGCAGTAGCAGAAAATTTAGTCCGTCCATGAGGCTCTCTTGGATCTCTAAAGTTACCTGAGCACTCAACTAGTGCGATGATGGGCTTTGAGGATAAGACTAATATTTAATATTCTTTGTTTACATTTTGGTTAATTTTTCAAGTATGTATCGTATTTATACAAAGTTGTCACGTCACCGCTTTTCTTCTTCAAAATTCGTGTGCGTGCGGCAAGATCCACGCCATGCACCACAATCATCTCTGTATAATTTCGGTCCTGTTGTATGACATTTCTGGTATTGTCTATGATAAAAAACATATTGGATGTATTACCCTCTGGAATTGTTGGATAAGGAACTCCAAAAACTTTCCAATTTAGATATAGCTTCTGGCACAGGCATCATAAAAACACTTGACAATTTTCCAGATTTAGCGTCATTTTTAGGCTGGCTTTTCGACTCCTCATGTTCGCTTGTTTCATTTTTTGTATTTGGTTTTTGATGAAAAAAGTCATCTTTGTTTAAATTGCGATCTTGACTTTTCTATTTTCTGGACTTTCTTTTCTTTCGAACATTCAGTGTAGGAAGTGTATCATGATAAAAAAAATTTTCTTCATCCAAATCCACAATAGGCCTAGTTGGGGGAGATTTAGACTTAAGAGGGTCATCAGAACTGGTGAAGTCTTCTTCATCCGAAATAGCAATAGGTCGGGAGGATTTGGATTTAAAAGGGATATCAGAACAGGTGGAGGTTTCTGCATCCGAAATTGCAATCGGTGGGAAGATTTGGAAACCCCCCATTGGACCCCAAAATAAATTGTTTGAACGACTTATGCTAGAGTAATAATTATTTTTTTTCCAGCTAAAATATAAAAGAGAAATATACTTTGACATAATTTGGGGGTGGGATCCCGAAGAACCCCCAAAATGGAGCCCCAAAATATAAATTTTTGGAACGGATCGAGCTAGTTTGTTTTGGTATCAGTTAATATTTCACAGACAAATATTTTGACATAGTTTAGGGGTTACCACCCCCGCGAACCTCTCAAACACACTACCCCAAAATAAATGTTTTGAATGTCTTTATCAAGAGCTAATTCTTTGTAATATTGATGAATATTAAGAGGCAAGTATATTGACATAGTTTCGAGTTGCTTCCCTTTCGGAAATCACCCAAATAAGTCTCACAAAATTAATTTTTTTAAAAGCTCAAGCTAGAGCCCTTTTTTACATCTTTGATGGAATATTTTGGCACCCTCGATCGGCTGCTAAGATGTTACGATTTTCTATTCACTGTATATTGATTAATAGGATTTCATTATTGTGAACGGCAGCATTTGATCTATGCTGTACAATAACATATTTCGATTAATGACTTTGGTTGAATGTGGATATTATCATCTCTTGTCCACGACCACAACAACGCCACATGTATTTACTTCACCAAACGATGAAGGCAGAACGACGTGAGCGTGCAATAGAGAATAATACAGTAGATATAATTAAGGACTTCCAATATTGATATTTGTTAATGGTTAAATTAGGGCCATTTAAAAAACCATTTCTAAACGAAATATGACGCAACAGCATTGTGAAAAGGTGATATTTGCAGATAATATTGTATTCACCACAGTAAATTCACATAAATTTCAAGATTTGTAAAACAAAGAAATTCAATGCTATAACTTCTTCGATGTGCCAAAGAAGATTAGTGTATTTTTGTTGTTATTAAATATTATGGTAAAATAATAAAAAGGGCAAATTTCAATTCCGAAAAAACTCCAAATTTTTTTTAAAGCGCAGGCATCTAAACGCACTAATGGAAGTTGGAACTGCTAAGAATTCAACCCTTTATCCTCGTGAGTTTTAGTCCGGCTCTTCTTAACGTCTGCATCGTTGGTTCGATTGAACGGTGCCTCACACTGATGCATTCAAATCGATATAACAACAACAAGATTACTGACGCAGCAAGGAAAATAAATTTTATGACGAGAGTTATTTGCCATTAAAGGCGGTGAATCATCCAGCCAATTCCGGTGGTTTACAATAGCTAAAATTGAACTATAATTTTTGATATTTTTTGTTTTGATTTTGGGGCTGCGTTTGCAAAGATATTCAACAAATACAAAAGGATATCCCCCCGAAAAAAGTGTTTGGAAACTCTGAGTTTTGTTCTTCCCGCCAAAACCACAGTTCTCTAAACTATTAGGCCTACTGTAATCTTATTAAAGGCGGTGAATCATCCAGCCAATTCCGGTGGTTTACAATAGCTAAAATTGAACTATAATTTTTGATATTTTTTGTTTTGATTTTGGGACTGCATTTGCAAAAATATTCAACAAATACAAAAAGATGTCCCCCAGAAAAAAGTGTTTGGAAGCTCTGAGTTTTGTTCTTCCCGCCAAAACCAATGTTCTCTAAACTATTAGGCCTATTGTAATCTTATTAAACTATTAGGCCTAACTATCCTCGAAACTATTAGGCCTAATAGTTTAGAGATAGTTAGGCCTAAACTATTTAGAAATAAACTATTTAGAAATAAATTATCTCTAAACTATTAGGCCTACCACAGTTCTCTAAACCATTAGGCCTACTGTGGTTTTGGTGGGAAGAACAAAACTCAGAGTTTCCAAAAACTTTTTTCGGGGAGACATCTTTTTGTATTTGTTGAATATCTTTGCAACCGCAGTCCCAAAATTAAAACAAAAAACATCAAAAATTATAGTTCAGTTTTAGCTATTGTAAACAACTGGAATTGGCTGGATGATTCACCGCCTTTAAACTATTAGGCCCAACTATCTCTAAAGTATTCGGCTAAATAGTTTAGAGATAGTTAGGCCTAATTAGGCCTAAACTATTTAGAAATAAACTATGTCTAAACTATTAGGCCTACCACAGTTCTCTAAACGATTAGGCCTACTGTGGTTTTGGCGGGAAGAACAAAACTCAGAGCTTCCAAATTTTTTTTTCGGGGGGGATATCTTTTTGTATATGTTGAATATCTTTGCAACCGCAGTCCCAAAATCAAAACAAAAATATCAAAAATTATAGTTCAATTTTAGCTATTGTAAACCACCGGAATTGGCCGAATGATTCACCGCCTTTAAGTTATAACACTGTGCAGTAAAACATTCCGTACACAGCGAAAATTTTAGTAAACCCTCCTTTCATCCAAAAATTGGTTGGGGGATCAAATAAAGTCTATTTAACCCCACAAGTACATTTCATCCCCCCAAAACCAAGTTGAATGCAAAAGGGGGGTTTTACAAAAACTGGATTGGTAACGTGATGTGGCAATGCAACTGAACCCAGTGAACATGCCCATATGGGGACCATATGGGTTTTTGGTGGGCAACTGGGCTTTGCGTGGGCCAATTTACTGGGGCCCAAGTGGGCTTAGCTTGGGCCTAAATGAACTCCTTTAAAATCTTTTTATATGTTTAGTATAAACACTGTTGATTCTTAAAAGCCCCAAAATAATTTTCTCATTTTTGTTGAAGCAAAACAAAGCAAAAAAATTGAATCTTTATGATTGTGGGGTGCCCGCGGTATTTCCATTCTTAGCCCAATCTTGGGCCATTTTGATGGGTCCCAAGTGGGCTTAGCTTGGGCCTAAGTGGGCTTTTTCAAAATCATTTTAAGCCTTTAGTATATACTCCGTTGGTTGTTAAAAATCTAAAAATTACTATTTAGTTATTGTCGCAACAAAATAAACAATGAAAATTGAAACTTTTTGATTTTGGGGTGCCCACGCTCAACCCACTCTTTGCCCAGTCGTGGGCCATTTTACTGGGGCCAAAGTGGGCTTAGCTTGGGCCTAAATGGGCTCCGTTAAAATTTGTTTTAGCGTGTAGTATAAACACCGTTGGTTGATAAAAGCCCAAAATTAACTATTTAGTTTTTGTCGCACCAAAATAAAACGATGAAAATTTAATCTTTTAGGATTTGGGGTGCCCACGTTATTCCCACTCTTTGCCCAGTCGTGGGCCATTTTACTGAGGCCCAAGTGGGCTTAAGTTGGGCCTAAATGGGCTCCGCTAAAATTAGTTTCAGCGTTTAGTATAAACATTGGTTGTTAAAAGTCTAAAAATAACTTTATTTAGAGTTATTGTTGCAACAAAACAAACGATAAAAAGCAAAACTTTTTGAATTTGGGGTGCCCACGCTATTCCCAGTCTTAGCCCAGTCGTGGGTCATTTTGATGGGGCCCAAGTGGGCTTTGCTTGGGCCTAAACGGGCTCCTTCAAAATCTGTTTTAGCGTTTAGTATTAGCTCCGTTGGTTGTTATACAACCTAAAAATAATTTTCTAATTTTTGCTTCAACAAAATAAAACAAAAAAAAAAATGAATGTTTATGATGCTGGGGTACCCACACTATTTCCACTTTTAGCCCAGTCGTGGGCCATTTTGATGGGGCCCAAATGGCCTTCGCATGGGCCTGAATGGGCTCCTTCAAAATCTTTTTTAGCGTTCAGTATATGCTCCGTTGGTAGTTTAAAGCCTAAAAATAACTATTTAGTTATTGTCGCAACAAAATAAACGAAGAAAATCGAAACTTTTTTAAATTTGGGGTGCCCACGCTATTCCCACTCTTTGCCCAGTCGTGGGCCATTTTGATGGGGCCCAAGTGGGCTTAGCTTAGGCCTAAATGGGCTCTTTCAAAATCTTTTTTAGCGTTTAGTATATGCTCCGTTGGTTGTTATACAACCTAAAAATAATTTTTTAATTTTTGTTGCAACAAAATAAAACGAAAAAAACTGAATGTTTATGATGTTGGGGTACTCACGCTATTTCCACTCTTAGCCCAGTCGTGGGCCATTTTGATGGGGCCCAAATGGGCCTCGCATGGGCCTAAACGGGCTCCTTCAAATCTTTTTTAGCGTTTAGTATAAAAACCATTGATTGTTGTAAGCCTAAAAATAACCATTTAGTTTTTGACGTAACAAAATAAAATGAAGAAAGTTGAAACGTTTTGAATTTGGGGTGCCCACGCTATTTCCACTCTCAGCCCAGTCAAAGCTTTATGTTTTCTGTCACTGTGGTAGTTGTATGGTGTAAAATTTTGATTCTTAAACGTGTATTAATTTTTGTGAATTGAATTTTAGTTGTTACAGAACATAAAAAATGTCAATAACAGTTTAAACTTTGGGACTAAAACTTGTTTTAAATATTTTAAATTTAACCTCTTATTTAACATTTTTTATTGAAAAATAATGTCAATGTATTAGAAAATTTATTCATATAAATTTGTTGAGTATGGAAAAACTATTTTGCGATGTTAAAAGGTTTCAGACGGCAAATATATGTTGAAAGTTTCTTTATATTTTCGTAAAACTTTATTCTTTTTATTGAAACACTGCACGAGAAAAAAGCGTTGCGAGACAGGTTCTGCGCATGCGCAAAGGCGTGAATTTAGAAGATTTCACGTGGCGGGTTTGCGTTAGAGCACAAAACTCTTTTATTGCGGTAAAGTATCATGAAAAATTAAGTCATCGCGGTTGGTAGTGTGTTTCATTAAGCTAAATTAATGGTGACTAAAATAAGTGTTCTAGATCGCAAAAAGCAGGGTTAAGGATATAATGAAACTAGTTTCGAGTTTTCTTACGAAAAGGAGCGGCAAAAGTCTCAAAAAGTATTTGTATCAAGTATTTGTATGCTGTAGGTAACTCACTTTGCAGTAAATTTGATAAGCGTTCTATTCATATCAAAAATATGTTATTTCGGGCTCATTGTTGTACATTGTATGCTAGTCAACTGTGGTGTTGTTATACCTATGAGAGCTATAGACGTCTTCGAGTGTCTTACAATGATTCTTTCCGCAGTATTTATGGTATTCCTCGTTATTGCAGTGTCCGTCAATATCAAGTAGAGGCTAATGTTGATACTTTTGATGCCCTTGTTCGCAAACTTTTATTCCGTTGTATGAATCGTTGCCTCAGGTCTACCAATGTGTTTGTTCACTCTTGCAGATTTCGTTGTTCGAAATATGTTGCTCGCTTTATAGATTTGCTTAGTGTAAATGGTTTGGGAGAAGCTCACTGTTCTTCTCTGGCGCTCTAGAATTATTAATGCATGACTGTAAACCTTTTTTTTGTGTGTGTGCGTGTTTCTTTTTTTTTTCTTCGCTTTCTATGAGCGCTTTTGCGCTTGACACAAATAAATAAATAAATAAAAAAATAAATAAAAACTCAGACTGGCTACAAATATCAGATTAATGATGCAAAATTTTGCAATTTCGTTTTGTAAATGGAAGTTTTTGCTGCATTATGCAGTTCAACTTCTAGATAGTTAGGTTGTTTTACAATCTTACGGGACGCAAAGGCAAAGAAACATTCAAGAAGTTGTCGATAATATCTGTGTTGTAATGGTAAGTTTTTTTTTTATTTGCTTTTGTTCTAGCAGAATGTTGATATCCAAATGTTTTTTTTCACTAGATCAAATGACTTTGAAACTGCTAAGGTTTGAACGAAAACAGTTTAATTTTATGTTGAACCTATTTCGATTTCATCTAGAAATGGTAATTCTATGCGGTATATTTATTACGAAAAACGACCATTGACCTTTATATTTTAAGCTTGTTTAAGCAAAGCACAGTGTGACGTACACATCAAAATATTAATTAGTGATTTAACTCGAATTTGTAATGTGCGTTCTTTGTCAAAATGTTTATGTTTTTGAACTACTGGTACTGTTTCTAACACATAATAAATTTTGTAGTCACTATTGACGGTACAACTGAGATTTCGTTGTTAAACGTCTCTGACTGCTAGTCTTTGGCTTGTAGCCTAGTTGGTCATTGCGAGCTGTATTCTTCAAATCAAAATGTAGCCCCAATAGTCCAA
Organism: Trididemnum nubilum; assembly: GCA_963965965.1. Classification (NCBI taxonomy): domain Eukaryota; kingdom Metazoa; phylum Chordata; class Ascidiacea; order Aplousobranchia; family Didemnidae; genus Trididemnum; species Trididemnum nubilum. The sequence goes on along the minus strand of OZ014472.1, from coordinate 29,322,352 downwards.
GAGATGACGTGACAGTGTCTTTGTTGTTGCAGTGCATATTTCATTAGCGTAACCCGGGGCCGGGGGGGCTATTAGCTCCCCCATTGGCCTGAAAAGTATGCAAAATAGCACGTTTTTAGTGCTTTTGAGGCCAATTTTTGCTCCAAAATTGAAAACAGCCCCCCCAATCGGATTGGGTGGCAAAATTGTGAAGGACTACCTGTTATTTGGACCAGAAAAGTGGAGTTTTTTTTTCTGGAGCGCACCCAAAGTTGGTCAGGAGAAGTGACTGAATTTTGGTTAACTCCTTCCTCTTTTTTTGTTTCGAGATCACCAAAATTTGGCTGGAAAAATCGTTTCAATTTTGGTGAAGACCTTTTTTTTTTGGAGATCACCTGATTTTGACAGAAAAACCGCCTCAGTTTGGTTCAAGACTGATGAAAATTTGGGTCAAGTTCGTTTACTGCTGTTTTCACCTCTCAAAAAAGCCCCCTCCCCCTTTGCGAAATCCTGGCTACGCACCTGGCATATTTAATGTATTGGTCTTTTGTCACTTAATAGCGTCAGAAGCTGTTTGATGATGCACAAATCTTTCCTTTCCATAACTACTTTTTGCTTGGAGGAAACTGTAAAATATTGCACGCCTACATCGTAAATTTTAATTTGCCGCAAAGAGATTCGAACCTTTGGAACTGGTTTATAGAAGATTGAACGTAATTTTTGAATGCAAATTGGATTTTCAGACTGCACTATATTAAGCGGCGAATTATCGCCCAAAGACTGACCTTAATTTCGTTTTACGTTTGATTGTAAACTGCACATCCTTTTTGTAGCGTTTTTTGTTGTTCACGTAAAATCTAAAAATCAGTTAGCAGTTGGATCTTGTCAAGGTCAGTAGTGGCCTTAGGAATGTGCAAAGTGTGCAAATGCACAGGGGCCCCTTTACTTCTGGGGGGCCCCCCATTTGACTTATCACGCGCAGAAAAATTTGATTGCGAAAAACTATAGCAAATTATAACAAAAAGTTTATGCACTTGTTTTAAGTGTCATTACATATGTACCCCCTCCCTCAAGATGCACTGTTTCAAGTGTTACTACACATATCCCCTTTTCCAAGACAATATTAATTTTAACTCTTGCGTCAGATTTAGTTAACAGATAATAAAAACTCACTGGTAAAATCAACTTACAACTCTTTTTTTTTGCTTGCTACTGTTAGGATACTCAGGTCATAGGCGTAGCCATGGAGGGCCCAGGGGAGCCCCCAATTGAAATGCTAGGAATGATAAAAATGTCACAAAAGAGACTGTTGTTTCTTCAGGTTCAGTTTCTTCTAGCATCTTTGCATACAACAGCATAGGCGTAGCCAGGGGGGGGCCCAGGGGGCCCGGCCCCCCCCCAATCAAAATACCACTAACGACAAAAAGTTATGACAACATAGCCTAGCGATGTTTAGGTGCAGTTTTTTTCAGTAATTACGCACATAACAGTAATTAACAATAATACTAATAAAAACAAGTGAGCCCCAGGCCCCCCAACTAACAACCAGGGGGGCCTTACTAACAACTAGGGGGCCCTGGAATCCTTAACCGACAACCAGGGAGTCCGGGACCCCTAACTGAAAACCAGGGGGCCCATAACTGACGACTAGGGGGCTCCAGGGCCCCTAACTAACAACCAAGGGACCCTTAACCAACAACCAGGGGGCCCCTTAACTGACAACCAGGGGCCCCAGGCCCCTAATCGACAACCAGGGGGCCCCTAAACGACAACCAGGGGGCCCCAGGGCCCCTAACCAACAATCAGGGGGCCTCGGAGTGCCTAACTGACAACCAGGGGGCCCCGCGGCCCCTAATTAACAACCAGGGGGCCCATAACCAACAACCAGAGAGCTCCGGAGTCCCTAACTAACGACCAGGGGGCCCGGGGCCCCTAACTCACAACCAGGGAGCCCCAGGGCCCCTAACTAACAACCAGGGAACCAGGGGCCCCCTAACTGACGACCAGCGGGCCTCGGGGCCCCTAACCAACAACCAGGGGGTCCTGGAGTCCCTAACTGACGACCAGGGGGCCCCTAACTCACGACCAGGGAGCCACAGGGCCCTTAATTAACAACCAGGGGGCCTGGGCTCCTAACCGACAAGCAAGGGGCTACGGGGCCTCTAACTGGCAACCAGGGAGCCCAAGGGCCCCTTACTGACGACTAAGGTTCCCGGGCCAGGGGACCTTAATGCAAATTTTTAACAATTTATATGCAAAACCTGTGAGAAATCTAAGAGTTTTGACCTAAAAGTTGTCACCCCAGGCCCTCGTTTAACGTTATTATGAACTTAATTATTTACTGCTAAAGTATTGCAGGAGGCAATGTTTGTTACTTCCCCCTATAGACCAAATCACTGACAATTAAAATTTTACACCATAATGCAAGATTCTAAGCGTGTTTTGGGATTTAATTGCAAAAAGAGGATTGAACAACTAAATTTTTTCTATTGGCTTTGAAATTTTAAAAATCTAGTTCTTTCAAATGGCTCTGAACTCGTGCGAAATGTGATCCAATGGGATTTAAATAGCTTTTTTTTCCAAAAACTTACAAAAATCGCCCAGCGGCTGGGGGCTTTGCCCCCAGACCCTCATACCACCGGCGGCTGGGGGCTCTGCCCCCAGACCCCCGTCTTTGATACGTTTGAGTACACTAGCTTACTCAACTCGTCTTCCAAGTTAGACTTATACACTTTTTAACAATTAGTTTTCGCCCTCTCCCTTTACCAAAATCCTCGCAAAGTGCCTTTAGGGTACGGCTTCAGATCTTTCATTTTACGATATCTTTGCCCCACAAAAAGTTACTTTTTCGAAAATTTCTGATGACGTCATTGCATGTGATTTGTGGTTTGGGCCCCCCAATCAAAAATCCTGGCTACGCCTATGTACAACAGTACACTCATACAGCAGTAATTAACAATTGTATTGAGCCAGGGCCCCCTCAATTTAATTTTTACCAACCAATTTAAATGGGCCCCCTACAATTATAATTAAGCTAGCCCCCAACAACAATATTGATCCAGGGGGCCAAAGCACCTTAATTTAATTATTGCCCACCAATTTAAATGGTCTTCCTACAAGAATATTTAAATGGACCCAATTTAAACGGGTCCCCAACAATAATATAGTTTCAAGTGGCCCGAGCCCCTTCAATTTAATGTTTGCCAACCAATTTAAACATATAACCCGAGTGAAATTAAGCGTTTCTACCCTAAAAGTTGCTAACTGAGGCCCTCATCTAACCTTTTTATGAATGTAATGCAATAACCAGGACGGATTTAACTCATGGCACAGTGCCAGAAGCCCCGTGCTCAGAAAAGACTTTTTTTGGTCTTCACCTGTATTTGGCACGAAAATATCGCAAAAATCTCAAAGTGCCAGGGGCCCAAATCAATGTAAATCCGACTCGGGTAATAACATGGTTTGTAGGCATAACTATCAATTGCACATTTTGCAATATCAATTCACCTCCACCTCGCCAGTTTTAAGCAAGAAAATACTTTTGAAAAAAAATTAGCTACAGTAAGGGGAATGCTTATTGAACAAATTTTTGATTTGAGAGAGCCTGGGGTCCCTGGCCGTACATGTACTCCTATAACTGGCTGTTTTTAAGACAAAGCAATAATCTCTGAAGAAATTAATCGACTGAATTGTTGTTTACTGCTAAAATATAGCAGGAGGCAATGTACTTTACTTCCCCCTACGAGGCGAAATCACTAACAAAATTTAACCTCAAAATGCAAGATTTTAAACGTGTTTTGGACGTAAATTGCAAGCAAAAGGAGGATTGAGCAACTTAATTTTTTCAATTGGCTTTCAAATGTTAAAAATCTAGTACTTTCAAATGGCTCTGAATATGTACGAAATGTGATCCAATGGTATTAAAATAGCTTTTTTTCCAAAAAATTATGAAAAATCATCCAGCGGCTAGGGGCTTCGCCCCCAAAACCTGTAGCCTCCGGCGGCTGGGGGCTCCACTCCCAGATCCCCGTCTGTGCTGTGTGATACGGTTGAATTAACGGTACACTTCTTTACTCCAGCACGTCTCCCAATTTAGACATTTTCGCATTTTAACTAGGCTATTGCTTTAAGCTCTTTCCTTGAACGAATTCCTAGTTACATACCAACACCAGGCCACGACTTCTGATCTTCCATTCTACGATATCTTTGCCCCACCAAAAATTCCTCTTTCAAAGTTTCTGATCACGTTATTGCATGTAATTTGTGGTTTGCCCCCCCCCCCCCTTTGCCCAATCAAAAGCCCTGTTTACGCCTATGACTCAGGTAGTCGTTTTTCCACTTGTTTTTTTTTTTTTGGTTTCAACTGCTTTAAACAACTGGCAGTAATAGAATTTTGACCAACGTATGCAGTAGCCTATATCATATGCTAAGCAGTGTAAAGCATTTAAATATTATTGCTAAGTACTTAAAGGCGGTGAATCATCCAGCCAATTCCGGTGGTTTACAATAGCTAAAATTGAATTATAATTTTTGATATTTTTTGTTTTGATTTTGGGGCTGCGTTTGCAAAGATATTCAACATATACAAAAAGATGTCCCCCCAAAAAAAGTGTTTGGAAACTCTGAGTTTTGTTCTTCCCGCCAAAACCACAGTTCACTAAACTATTAGGCCTACTGTAATCGTATTAAACTATTAGGCCTAACTATCTCTAAACTATTAGGCATAATAGTTTAGAGATAGTTAGGCCTAAACTATTTGGAAATAAACTATGTCTAAACTATTAGGCCTACCACAGTTCTCTAAACCATTAGGCCTACTGTGGTTTTGGCGAGAAGATCAAAACTCAGAGTTTCCAAAAACTTTTTTCTGGGGGACATCTTTTTGTATTTGTTGAATATCTTTGCAACCGTAGTCCCAAAATTAAAACAAAAAATATTAAAAAATATAGTTCCATTTTAGCTATTGTAAACCACTGGAATTGGCTGGATGATTCACCGCCTTTAAACATATTCTGTAATAACACTATCATACTGAAAGCAATTGCTGAAAGTTTACGTAAATTTACTACAATTAATTAAGCTGATATGCTAGATGAGAGGAACTTATGTTATGAACAAACATTTGATTTAATTAGGGCTGCAATAACATTGGTCTTCTGGTCTTGTTATTCGTGAAATGCATTGTTGTGCTTAATTGAATGTGCAGATAAATCATGGTAAAGTGGTGTGTAAAGAAAAGTGCCCCCCGTTTAATTTGCACAGGGGCCCCCTCTTCCCTAAGGCAAACACTGGTCAAGGTAATGTCATTAATTTTGTGTTTTAAAAATTGACAAGTTGAGTTGAGTTGTTGAATTGGAAACTGTGATATTGGAAATTCTCAAGGTACGTTTTCATTGCAATAACTTTAATATTATTTGTAACAATTCTATTCCTTTGCGGAAAGGTAAAACTTTAACTTGGTCTACTGCTTTCTTGCACTTTAGTTGAACTCGAGCTGGACTGTCATCTTTAATGATATTGATGTCAAGATATTAATTGTTAAACTATGTAAATTTCAATGCTTTACGTTCTGGATGTAATCGAAATTAGTTTTTTGCACCTTTCACTCGTTATGTTTTTACCTAATGTTTCAACGGCATTTGAATATCTGATTATTTCACGGTCTTAAATTTAAGTTTTGATATAAATTGTAGATTAAACCTCGAAAACCGCATTACGATACTGTCAGCCGTCGTCCTCATCGTGTTATTGTGTTCTCTTCCGTCACCGTTACAGTCGTTTGGGCGAAACAGTTTAGTACGTTAAGGATTGCAATTAGTAATGTTTGACTATGATTAATGTTGGGAAATGAATTGAATGAGATAAGAATTAAATCATTATAATCCTTTGAGACGGTTTTCTCCAAAATATGTCGAGTTGGATGTTTCTTATTGTTTCTGTTATTAAGCCTTGCCAATTAATTATGTAATGTTTTTAATGAAGTTTGCCACTACGCTAGTGTTCATTTTACCTTTTTAACAGAAACCCCTCGCTCGCTCGCTCGTTCGCTTGCTCTTTGAATATTTTACTTCTGCTGTGAATAAACATCGATCTGATCTACACGCTTGGTGGAGAATTGAGCAGGAGTCAAGAAGCTGAATTTGAGATTCGAGTTCCGAGCGCGTTTCTCTGTAGCCAATCACCTTTGTTGGCACCCGGAGTGTTCCCAAACCACTCAATTAAAACGTGTGCGCAACAGAAACTGTAACCTACATGCTTAAGTCTGAGGATTTCTTCGAATTCTTGTCCACTGAATTTGCTGCTTGTTTAAAACTGCCAAGCAGAGATAAATCATCGTAATCCGTCTTATCCAAAGACGCAACAACGTGACCAGGGTGCAAGTTGAACTCAGGTTATACAATCAAGGTGGTTGTAAAAACAACGCCTTTACCTTCTCGGCTACGCTAACGACTTGTGTAGTTGCTTCTCATTGCCCATTGTTGTTTTTTCAGATGGTGTAAAAAAGAATCTAACAACCAGTAAATGCAGCAAAGTCGATTTGGAAACCGAAGTGGTCAAATGGATGACCATTGCGCGAAATCGAGGCGGAAACCGGTCCAAAAGAAAGAGATTCGAAACCGCTCCCGTGCCAGCTCAAAGTTAAAATGATCTGTAATGTTTTTGCTTTTCCGTGTACTGTTGTTGTGCGTGAATTCGGTAATCACTGTAAGTAGATAAAAATAAACCCTCAAGTCTTGATGAAAGTAGTGTTTTTGCATTATTGTGCTTCTCGTTGCACCAGTTTTACACCACTTGGGATATCATGTATTACAGCATTGGATGCGGGTGGGTTTGCCCACTGAATAAATGGGCTGCTTAGTTAAATCCCCGTAGTATGAACATGGGATGTGGGTGGGTTTGCCCAGTGAATTAATGGGCTACCCAGTTGAATCCCAGTGGCAAGAGCATGGGATGTGGGTGGGTTTGCCCAGTAAATTAATGGGCTACCCAGTTGAATCCCAGTGGTAAGAGCATGGGATGTGGGTGGGTTAGTCCATTAAATTAATGGGCTGCCCAGTGAAATCCCAGTGGTAAGAGTATGGGATGCGGGTGAGTTTGCACATTAAATTAATGGGCTGCCCAGATGGGGCCCAGTTTTATCCCACGGACAAAATCAAGTGGGCCCCATGTGGGTAGCCCACATGGGCCCAATATGTTGGCCCATTATGGCCCCAACTGGGCCCCACATGCAATTGTTCATTGGGAAATGGAAATAAAATTCACTGAAACCTTGCGCTTACAAAACATAAGACGACACAGAAACGAGCATTTGCGTATCAATAATGCCACCTTGAGGACATATTTTCATTCTTTTTTTAGGACGGAGATGTTTCAGGACGAATTTATCAAGGATTTGCGTTTAATTTTGTTTGTTGGCAGGTTTAGGATGATTGGTCATTTGTCTTCAAACTTTGTATCACTTTAGATTGATGATTTTCATAAAACAAAACAAATTTTGAATGATTTTGACAGCGGTCTAAAAAAAGTAGGCCTAATTACTTTTTTAATCGCTTTTTTTAGGACGCTGTACTTTTTTTAGGACGGAGATGTTTCAGACCGAATTTATCAAGGATTTGCGTTTAATTTTGTTTGTTAGCAGGTTTAGAATGATTGGTGATTTATTTTCAAATTTTGCATCAGTTTAGATTGATGATTTTGATAAAGCAAAGCAGATTTCGAATGATTTTGACAGCGTCCTAAAAAAAGTAAGGAAGGCTTTATTTCACCGGAAATTTTTATCTAGTTTTTTTTAATTCTGACTCAAATATAACACAAACTCAAATGCTTAGTCTAAAACTATTCCCAAATCGAACCCTAACCCAAACCCTAACCTAAACCCTAATCTTAACCCCTAAAAAAGCAAATGAAAAAAGCGCGGATGAATATTTCTCATTCTCGTTTTATTCTCTCTAAGTTGAAAATTTTCGGTGAAATAGTCACTACCAAAAAGTAATTACTAACGGAGGTGTTTTAGTGCATACCGGTGTTGGATTTCTTACGGCAAGAATTCGAATCCAATCTTTATTGGAAACTAGAGTTTAGTTGATTTTAATTGAATTCAATTCCCATTAAATTTTTAATTAAATAAACTAGATTTTAGTTGAATTTTGGTAGCGTCCTAAAAAAAGTAACGGTTTGTTAGCTGGTTAGGACGTTTAGGATGCGCGTCCTAAGCGTCCTAAAAAAAAAGTAGCCTAGTACCCGTAAACAGGGCATGGTATGGAAAGGAATGGAAAAAGGAATGGAATGGAACGGAAATTTCGGTATGGAATATGGAATATGCCAGAATAGAATGGAATGGAAGATTTCAAGAATGGAATGGAAGGCAATCTTCCATACTTCCATACCAATTCCATACTAGATTTCGTGTCTTGTACCACAGAAAAATATATACTGATGTCGGGTAGTGATAAATAATAGGAAGGCTTTATTTCACCGGAAATTTTTATCTAGTTTTTTATTAATTCTGACTCAAATATAACGCAAACTCAAATGCTTAGTCTAAAACTATTCCCAAATCGAACCCAAACCCTAACCTAAACCCTAATCTTAACCCCTAAAAAAGCAAATGAAAAAAGCGCGGATGAATATTTCTCATTCTCGTTTTATTCTCTCTAAGTTGAAAATTTTCGGTGAAATAGTCACTACCTAAATAATATTGTCACAGAAGTATTCAATTTCAATATCTACGCATATTATTTGTCGACAAATCATGGTACTTTGGTTGTGTAGATTGCGCAAACAGAGTACCTACGTATTGCATCATTGTAAGTAAATTGCAGCATTGATGTTACAGTTCACGACCTTGATAGATTTGGCTTGTTGTTTTTTTATTTTGAGGCTGACAATTTGCCCAGTCGTAAATTTTGTTTTCTTACATCGTCACAAAAACTCGTATTTGCTATTTCATCCCCGTTCAGCGTAATTTTATGGCAGTGTCTGCTGCACCGGCCCGGTTCCCAACATCTAATCGCTGCTGCAGCGGCGGTTGTTTTCTTTTGCTGTTCAATTTACTATCTCTGAGGCTGGCATCGCTGCCCAAACCCTAACTCTAATAAGAAGATTTCAGAGAAAAAAAAAGGCGTATGAAGCGAATTTGCTCTCTAGCGCTATATTTAAAAAGCGTATTCTGCGGTAGTCGATACCCCGACCCTCTGCATTGCAGGCAAGCGTACTAACCACTACGCCATCAGGGCTTCGACTCTGATGCATCAAAGTGCTGTATTTAAATCAAATCAATGCGAAAAACGCAATCCGGTGCAGCAGGGATTTGATGTCGGAAACCGGGACGGTGCACTAGACACTACCTAATTTTATTTATATTTTTAGTTTTTAAGCTTAGAGTAATTCTTTTTGGTGTTAAAGCTTGGTATTTCTATTACGGTAAATGTTCTAGTGGGTGTGAGGGCAAACTTGTATGGTAATCATTAAACCATAGGCATAGCCAGAAGGACCGGGCCCTCTGCCTGCCCACCCCCAATTGAAAAGCTACCAATACATATGATAAAAATGATGACACAAAGCCTATTTATTCAGTTTCTTTTAGCATTTTTGGAGTGCAACAGTACATGCATACAACGGCAATTAGCAATAGTCTAATATTAATGTTGACGACCAGGGGGCCCATATGCCCTCTCAATTAAAATTTTTACCAACCAATTTAAATGTACAAGTCGGGAGAAATTCAGTGTTTTTGCTCTAAAAGGTGCAATCTCAGGCACTCATCTAACTTGCTTATGTAATAATATGTTTTAGACCCCCAGCTAACTTTTATATTACAATAACATGATTAGTAACCATTTATGGCATCTAATGTACCAACTTTAAGTAACTTTAAATAACAATCCATCTCCCATCTCGTCAGTTTTCACGCGACAAAATGCTTTTGAAAAAACCTAGCTAGGGGAAATGTTTATTGAACAAATTATTGAATTTGAATCGAGGGTGCCTGGGTCCCTGGTCGTACATAAATTCGTAAGACTGGTTATTTTCATGACAAAACAAAAATCTTCAAAGGCAAATCTTCGAGTGCATTATTTAATGCTAAAAATATTGCAGAAAGCAATGTACCTTGATTTCCCTGACTTGGGCCAAGTCACAAAATTTAACCCCAAAATGCAAGATTTTAAACGTGTTTTGGACTTGAGCTGAAGTAAAGGTAGTAATTTATTCAACTGGCTTCCCAACATCAAAAATTTTGTTCTTTGAAATGGCTCTGAAAACGTGTGAAATGTGATCCGAACCGCATTAAATGAGCCATTTTTTTCCAAAAAATTACAAAAAATCGCCCAGCGGCTGGGGGCTCCGCCCCCATGCCCCCTCTGTGACATGTTTGAGTTGCACTAATTTGCTCACCATGTCTCCCAATTTTGATAGGATAGAAATATTTTTTTAACTTGCGATTTTAGTCCTTCCTCTATAGCATATCCAGGTTATAAGCCAAATCAGACGCCCAGCTTTTGATCTTTCATTCTTTGTCCCATAAAAAGTCCCTCTTTTTAAAAACTTCTGATGACGTCATTGCATGATTTGCGGTTTAGCCCTCCCCCAATTCAAAATCCAGGCTATGCCTATGCATTTAACCATGTGCAATATGCGTACCAGATACCAGTCGTTGCATCTTAGTATGGTTTGCGCACCTTCACTAGCAGCTGCTTACAACATTGCAAAGGTGCAAAGCAGCAAAATATATGTTACATTGCTTCCAGTCTAAAATTTCTTTGATATGGAAGTATGGAATGGAATATGGAAGAAAATTTTAGTATGGATTGGAAGATTTTGGGTATGGAATGGAAATGGAAGAAAATTGCCAGTATGGAATATGGAAAAATTGTCTTCCATTCCATCCCATGCTCTGCCCGTAAAACTGTAGCTGTTGACCTAATTAATTTAAGATATAGCTACATAAAAACTCTACACATTATCTAGTGGCGTAAAACAATACTGGTAACAATTCGATTGAAAAATACTGTACAAATCAAGGCATAACTAAGCATTCACATCACAGATAAAAATAATAGTTACAAGACAAGCATAACTGATCCAGATAAGCATTTACATTACACTTTATACTGGTACATACATATTTACATCATAACAAAATCCACAAAATATTCATCTTGCAAGCTGAATCATTTAAGGTCTAATGAATAACAAACAAATTAAAATCATATCCATAACAAATGAATTACCGATATTAAGTGTACACACAAAAATCCAAATCTAACCTCAAAAATAATTCCCAAAATTTGTCATTACATATTAATGGAGTTATAAGTCATCACATTTAAAATACACATACACACACAGTGAATAGTCTATGCAAATAAATCAAGGATAACTTTATGCAGATATCCATAGATGGGCAAGTTAATGCAAAACGTTAGCTTCGTTAATCACTAGTCTGTTAACAAACTTCACGCCTCCGTTAACGTTAATCCGTTATTTTCAGCTTTAATTAACGGAAGTTAATAAAGTCCGTTAATCCGTTAACATTTTGCGTGTAATTTACATTTCGTTTTATTCACTCGCTTCTAGAACACGTATTGACGCTGATGAGCTGATTGTAAGGAAATGTTTATTGCTATGGTGGTCCTTTTGTGTTTTGAAAGTTACATTTTACTGTCCAATCTAATTCCAAGACAAAAACAAGTTCAAATGCACAACGAAGCTGCAAGATATTTATGATAAAAACCTTAACAGAAGTTAACAGAACTTAACAGAAGTTACTTTAATCCGTTAACAGCACTTAACGGAAGTTAATTTAGTCTGTTAACATGAAAAAACTTTTTAACGGATTAACGAGTTAATGAAAAAGTTAGCTTCGTTATTAACGGATTAACGATTAACGGACTTGTGCCCACCTATGCAGATATCTGTAAAAAAACACCAAAAACAAAAATAAACCTAACCAAAACTAAAATAGAGAATCTCTAAGCACACAAATGAAAAAGGAGACTGCAACATTACAAATAGTACATCTCTTCCCGATGTTGTCCCTTGCACACATTTCCCAAAACACTGGCAGCATTTCCTTGTTGTATTGCCATTCCAATTGCTTGCATCAAGAAAACAGTAGACCTGGGTTCACAAGACTCCTCTTAAATCCTTTTGCCAACCTTACGAACAAATTTTAAACCATTTGGACCCCATGGGCCCATTGTTTCCACACAAATAGGCACAATCTCAAAATCACGTTCCATCTGCTCATACTTTGTCAGTTTGGCCTGCTCTACCTGTTCTGCCACTTTTCCAAAGTGATTAGAAGAGACCTCAAGATGACCTGGGGCAAAGGTGTCGCTACAGGTAAAGTCCCACACCATGCACTTTCCCATTCTCCACAGAAAAATTGTCATTCCATCTGGCCTTTTTCCATCTGTGCGTGATACACCTTGCCAGTTGCGGCTCCAAAATCGTAGGAACATGTGCAGACTCCAATGCTTTCCTTATCAAGTTGTTTACATGAAAATGTCTGGAGAATCTTCCCACACTCTTCCTACAGCTGAGACCATGTGATCCAGTGGATTCTATCAGAGTGCCGCAAATACATTCATGAGGTTGGCACAAAGGTGAACCTAGCCTAAGCCCACAAGCAATCCTCAGCGATCTGTTGTCCATTTTTAATCCAAGTGAAGGTATTGGAATTGCATTAAGCCAGTGTGAAGCATGAGGAGCAGAAACAGCCAAAAGTCTTGACTTGTCAAGAATGGTGTTTGATTCAATTCAATTCAATTTATTTAGGCATGCGAAAAGACTAAGCACAGTCATCAAGGTCTGCAGCCATAACAAAACTGAGAAAAAACAGAAACAACAACAACAAAAAAATAAAAATAAAAGCTTCCAACTGTCAACTCAAAAAGTAGGTACACTACAAAACTTAAAAAAAAAAACTAACAAAACGTTAAAAAAAAAACAATAAAAATAAAAAAACTTAAAAAAAAAACAACAACTGTCAACAAAGGAAACAACACACCAAAACTAAATACTGGTAAGCCCTCAATCTAACGGGCTCAAAACAAAACATAAAAAATGTTATGTGGGGGCATGGTCAAAACTGCAACGACTCAATGTGTTCCAGCATATTGGGACAACAAATTAACTTTTAGTTCTTTCTTGAATTTAAAGAAAGTACTTTCTTTAATTGGTTTTGGTATTTCATTCCATAACTTTGCACCATAATAGTGTAATGATTTTTGAGCTTGAAATGTGTGCACTCGAGGCAAAAAGTAGTTTTTCTTTGTATTTTATCTTGTGTTATGTCAATGAATTTGGTCAGTTATTACAAACAATTTAGAAATGTGAGAATATAAATTGTTGGAAATTTTATGCATAATTTTTCCTATTTCAAATTTATACATATCATTTATCTTCAAAATTTGTAGTTTAAAAAATAATGGTTTAGTATGTGATCTAATGTTACTAAACGTAATTGTTCTTAGAGCTTTTTTTTGTAATTTATTTATTGACGTTAATGTTGAAGCCGAAGCACTGCCCCAACTACTAAGGCAGTAATTTAAATGAGAGTGAATTATACTATAGTAGACCATTAATAAAGTTTTACAATCTGCATATTTTCGTAGGTGATATAACGCCCAGCACCCGCTAGCCAACTTAGAACTTACTCTGTCGATCTGAGGCTTCCAACTTAATGAATCATCAAGTAATACTCCTAAGTATTTGATGCATTTACTTCGTTTAATTGTAGTTTGATCAATTTTTACAGTATAATCTAATTTTGCTTTTTTGTTGGTGATAATTATGTATTCTGTTTTTGCCTAGTTAATTGTGAGTTTATTGATCTTCATCCAGTTAGTGACGTGAACTAACTCATTATTCACTCACTTTGCAAAAATGCCTCCGTTGTAATGAGATGCAGTTAAATTTGTGTCATCGGCAAACAATCTGACTTGAGGTTTACTTGTTAGTGGTAAATCGTTTACATAAATATTAAATAGAAGGGGCCCTAGGGTTGAACCCTGGGGAACCCCACAAATGATATTGTTCATGTGTGATGATACATTGTTAACACTAGTGAACTGCTGTCTGTTTTGAAAATAGCTTTGAAATAGTTTTAGTGGAAGTCCACGTTAGGGTGCATCATTTCCCCCTCATTTTGGACTTCAGATTTGTGCCATTGAGAAATAGTGTCCATTTCAGATAAGATTTCGCAAAAAAAAATGTGGGGGCCAGGGGACCCCCCTACCTACTCCCACGAGTACCCCCTAAATCAGGCATACAAAAATGGCCACATCTCAAAAACTAATTAAAAACATTTAGTGTTTGGTATCAAATTTAATGCTACTACCTGATTTAATTCAAATAAACACAAAATTACACTCTAGCACACCTCTGAATTTTTCAAATGTTATCATTTTACGCAAAGTAATATCTTCCAATTTATATGAATACAAATAAGGAAAAATTGCAGATGCGTCTAATGCAAGTAGGAAAAGACTAAACAAATGAGTATTTTTACAGATTAACGGTGATGAGATGCAACAGCAAGAATTAAACTGATATTCAGTTTAAATAGGACTATCTATCATGTTTTGAGCTGTCCAACTTTTGTGCTTGCCAAATTTGGCTATTAGGAATATTATTTAATCCGTAAAATAATTAAATCTTGATGTTGCATTTGCATTTTACCCTAAAATATGTCATTAAGAGTGTGGCCTCTTTCTCAAATTTGGTCGACTTGATCTGCTCTTTTCAACCACTTGGAGATTGCTTTCAAAGTTTTTTTGAAACCGAGCAGATGTTTGAAAATCTGTTGCCAATTTTATTCCCCTTTCAGCACAGTCATTCACAACTGTAATCATGCTTGCTTGTTTTTTTGCTGCAAGATATTGTTCATCGTGTGACCATTCTTCCACATCCTTCAGTAAGAAACCTGTTTCTATCTTCATTAATTGAAAAAAGTACCAGGAGTCTTCTCCTGTTAAGTCAGCCAATGACGAATTTTCATTCACATCAGCTGGAAAAATTGGTTTTCCATTTCCTTTTCTCTTTTTAGGGACTGAAACATCACCCACTTTAGTTTTAAGCAAAGCTGATGCAATTTTTGCTTTTTCCGTATCTGTAACACGATCATCGAACAAAGAAAGGAGAACCATCTCCTCAGTTAAATACCAAAGATGGAGCTGTAGCTTTTACAAAGCACTTTATGCAACAGTCGCACCAATTTGCTTGAATTGGTGCGGAGTTTTGACCAGCATTAGGTCAGAGAAGGGAGCAGAGATTGCAGAACTGCATCGAAACCACCAAGGAATGTATACATATAAGAGGAACATAGCAAATCGTTTGAGTTTTTTAGTGTCCTTAGATTGTAAAATTAAAGGTTTTTTAACATTATGCGGATCCACAACTTTTTCTGCCTCTGTTGATAACAATGACAGTTTTAATGCATAAATGACCTTCGCCATCCAGTGAGCTTTGTGGATTGCACCTGGGTTTTTGAACTTGAAAGACTTTTGAGGGAGAGGGACTTTAAAGCTAAAAAGAAGTAGCTCCAAAAGCTCTTTATAATCTTCCCTGGGCAGATAAGAATTGTTCTTTTTAGTGAGCAGTTTGGTTGCAAGGTCAGTAGCATCCTTTCTCAGCTCATTTAGAAAACTCAATTCAGAGTCTGAATAACAGTCCAGTTCTTCCAAATATGGAGGATAAGATGTGTCATCTTGGCAAACATGGCTAAAATTACTTCGAAAATTTTTGAAGATCATAATTTCAGGGGACTTTGACGTATCGATTTGTAATGCATTAAAAACACTGCCCACAATTAGTTCTCCTATGTGCTTTCGACAAGCACACCATAACAACGACTTATTCAATCTATTTTGCAGCTCCACACAGCCTCCAGACCAAAGGCCTGTGTTTGTAGATGTAGTGTCAAATACCATACTTGTTGCACCATCTATTGTACAATTCCATTCAATCAGCAGGTTGTATGTGAAATCCCCAATGATGCTTCCAACTGACTGCTCAGCTCCTGGGCAAAACGATGGCACTCCCAGGAGTTTGGTGTTAGAACCGTTAGAAACCAGAACTGGCATAATTTCAATCTTGTTATATTTGTCTTGAAATTGAGGAACAAGTTTAGAATCCCAGTGTATATTGTATATCATCGGTGGTGTCCAATTCTCTTTGATGATTTCTGACATACTGTAATTCTGTTTTCGTTTATATCGATCACACGAGGCATAGGATAGAGTGAATTTTGATAACAACTGTGATTCTGTGAGCTCTTCATTTCCTGAATACTGAGATTCCAATAAAATACTTTGCAAAAAAGCAGAGCCTGCTGATGGAGATATTCCACACCTAGTCATAACCTCAACTACTGAACTTTTTCACAAAATATCATAAGGTATCTCTAAAATTGCTCCCGTTTTTACTGTTCTTCGGTGTGCTGTTGGTGTTGCACTGCAGCCTGGGATTTCATCTTGTGAATTTCCACTATCAGATGTCGATGACAAACAAGAAATGTTTTCCGATGATGTTACTTCAAACTGTGCTCTTGCTTTGCTAAGCTCTACGTTTTTTCTTTCTTCCACTTTATGCCTCTTTTGCTGCTTAAGTTGAAGTTTTGTCAAATTCTTACGGTCATGACTTCCAATGGTTGCCGACCGATCTTCCAGCACAGAAATTAAAAATTTTCTGTCATCTTCGAATAAAAATGGTTTTGAAAGTGCATCAGGAGTTGTAATGATAAAGGTTTTGTTTAAGAAAGCTTGATGTTCTTTCAAAGATTGTTGATATTTTTTAGTTTTCCGTAATGTTGCACTAGTCTTTCTAGTTAACATTGTCTTTCGTTAAGTATCATATCAGTTTTTTCTTTGCTGAAGAATCCGAAATGAGTCTATCTTCCAAATTTGCTTTAGCATAGTACAATTTAACTTGTTTCAAAACAACTTCTGCACTATCCCATTGGTTTAGATTTTCAAATTGTTGATGATATTTCATGCATCGAATTACTTGCAAATTTGTTGGGAGTTTGGCTCCTTTCAAAATTGCATCATCACTTGTAATCTTTCCACCAGTGATATTGCTTGCTGATGCTCTAGTTGCAGTCATATCACTATCAGCTTATTAAGCTGACTAAGATTAGTATTATTATTTTTATAAAATCTATACTATCTCTAAGGGCTGCAAAAGAATCAATATTTCTATTCTATCCTATATCCAACCTCGACTAACAGAGCCAACATTTTACCTAATAAATGTCACATGAAAATTGAAACATACTTTATTGTTTCAACATTCATGCTCACTGCACATGTGCTAAATAAATACAGT
The DNA here is from genome assembly GCA_963965965.1 of Trididemnum nubilum. Classification (NCBI taxonomy): domain Eukaryota; kingdom Metazoa; phylum Chordata; class Ascidiacea; order Aplousobranchia; family Didemnidae; genus Trididemnum; species Trididemnum nubilum. The sequence continues at coordinate 29,305,042 of OZ014472.1, read as the reverse complement.
ATCAAGTCCTTGAAAATAAAAACTTGTGTGAAACTTTGTTCCCTTCCTAATCTCATTATCTAACAATAATAAACAATGCCAAAACAAACACCTTTGTCAAACAAAATCTACATCTGGTGGCACTCAGTTATGGTTTTTATTAACTTGTAAATACAACCAAGTTTTTTTGATGCAAACAAATTTTATCATAACTTCTTTTTTTCTGCATATTTGAACTAGATCAGGTAGTTGCAATAAATTTGATACCAAACATAACATGTCTATCTTATTTAGTTTTTGCGATAGAGCAATTTCACAAAAGCAAAGTTAGGGAGTGTGTGTGGGAGTGGATGGGGGGGGTCACTTGGTCCCCATTTTTTTTTGTGAAATCTTATCTGAAATGGACACCATTTCTCAATGGCACAAATTTAAATTCCAAAAAGGGGGGAAATGATGCACCCTAGTCCAGGCGCGTAGCCAGAAATTCGCAATGGGGGGGGCTATTTGGGGGGTCTGGGGGCGGAGCCCCCAGCCGCCGGAGGCCAATGGGGGTCTGGGGGCAAAGCCCCCAGCTGCCGGAGGCTGGGGGTTTGGGGGCAAAGCCCCCAGCCGCCGGAGGCACGGGGGTCTGGGGGCGGAGCCCCCAGCACTCGAAAATTTTGCATTTTTTTGCAAAAATAACTTCATTTTAGGGCTATTTTGATTAAACAATAGTGATTTTAAAACGTGGCTTAGAAATTGGCAGTGCAAACAAGATTAAACTGGTGGCATAAATGGGCTATTTGGGAGGTGGCTAATGGTAAAATGTAGTTCTCTTGTCTAGATGCAGTTACATTATAAAATCGAATAGTGCAATAAAATTCACACGGAGTAATCTATTTCGTATACAGTTTATAGCGAAATATAATTGGGGGGGGGGGGGGGATAATGAAAAGAGATTTGAAAGAAATGATTGGTAATTAACAAATACTGAATAGCCCCCCCCCCCCTTATTCCTTAGTTTATAGTATGTTTGTTGATGACACCTATGTTCAGTATTTTTACACTTGCGATCAAATTTGATTGCTTATTTCTTACCATTTATCAAAGGTTTATTACTTGGTTTTATGTTTGGCAAATTAGCCCCCCCCCCTGAACATATGTTTCAAACGATGTTTTAAATCACTATTTAGTCCACTCCAGTGCATAAAACAGTCTCAAAGTGCTAAAAATGTAGTGTTTTTCCCATTCTGCATTTTGGTCGACATGTCAATGGGGGGGGGGGGCTATAGCCCCCCCGGCCCCCCTGGCTACGCTACTGGCTAAAAACGTGGTATTTTCCTAATTCTGCATTTTGATCGGCAGTTTATTAGCCCCCCCCCTAAATAAACGTTTCAAACTACGCTTTAAAGCATTTTTTAGTCTAATTCAGGGCAACAGACAGTCTTAAAAATGCTAAAAGCGTGGTATTTTTCTTATTCTGCATTTTGGTCGGCAGTTCATTAGCCCCCCCCCTCCCCCCCTTAAATAAAGCTTTCAAACTATGCTTTAAATCATTTTTAGTCTAATCCAGTGCAAAAGACAGTCTTAGAAGTGCTAAAAACGTGATATTTTTCTTATTCTGCATTTGGTCGGCAGTCCATTAGCCCCCCCCCCCCAAATAAACGTTTCAAACTACGCTTTAAATCATTTTTCAGTCTAATCCGGTGCAAAAGAGAGTCTTAGAAGTGCTAAAAACGTGGTATTTTCCTTATTCTGCATTTTGGTCGGCAGGCCAATGGGGGGGGCTATAGCCCCCCCCGCCCCCCCCCTGGCTACGCTACTGCCCTAGTCCACGTACACCATACTTTTCCATTTTTTTGAGCAATATGCCATAAATTATACAATCGAATGCTTTTGCCAGATCTAAGAAAATAGAACAAGTTATTTTCTTTTCATTTAGATTTTGTAGAATTTGATTGTAAATATCAAGTACAGCATCACTTGTGGAGGACTTTTTTACAAAACCATATTGATTTTTGTTGAGAAGATTGTTTTGTGTGAAGTAATTATATAATTGAAAATGTAAACATTTTTCAAAAATTTTTGCAAATGGGCTTAGTAGAGAGAAATAGGGCGATAGTTAGAACAGATATCTTTTGGGCCTGCTTTGTGAATTGGAATGACTTCAGCAACTTTTAGAACATCTGGAAACGAACCTGTAATAATACATTGATTGTAGATTTTAGTAAGTATTGGCGAAATCACATCAACAGCTATTTTGATGTATTTTACAGGTATTCCAAATTTTCCTGTGCTTTTGTTTGATTTCATACCAATTATATGTTTACGAATTTCATGTACACTAATTGGACGCAAAAAGAATGAATTTGAATTGTTATTAACTATTAAAGATGTATCAGTAAAAGAACAGTTTATAGTAGAGGAAATTTTGCTAGTTAGAGAGTGACCAACATTAATGAAATAATTGTTAAAAGAATTACTAATTTCTTGTTGGTCATAAATCCTTTTACCATTTACACATATGTTTTTCCGAGTTTGATTAGCCTTACTTTTTTTATTACTCAGTATTTGATTAATGGTCTTCATAACTGACTTATATTCTGCTTATTTTCAGATATCAGTTTTTGAAAGTTGTTTTGCAATTTCTTTTAAATGCGTAACTTTGTTTCTGTATTGCTTGTAACTCTGCCACAATTCAGCATTTTGTTGTTTGAGACATTGTTTGTATAAATTGTTTTTATGCTGTATGAATTTTAAAATATCCCTAGTTATCCAGGGTTTTGTTTTAAGCTTTTTTTCCTTACGTGTTTGCTTTCTTAATGGTGGAGATTTGTTCAAAGTATTACAAAAAATATTAGTAAAATCAATCATATATTGGTTTACATCGTGCAAATGATCTTCTTTAAGATTATCTAAATTGGCCCACAATTTTGCAGTAAATCTTTCTGCATCAAATCGTGTTGTATCTCTAAAAGTTATGGTTGCACTATCTTGCTCATAAAATTTTAATTTGGTACTCACCAAAATTGGCAGATGGTCTGTCAAATCATGAATTAGTATGAAACTTTTAATTGTTTTAGATATATTGTTTGTGTAAATATGATCTATTATGGTGGAACTTGTCTCTGTGATACGTGTGGGATGCTTCCAAGTTTCCAACAAATGGTTTAGTTTCAGCTGGCGGAGTGGAATATCCCAAGGTTTCTGTTTTTGTGGATGTTGCAGAGAAAAAAGAATGTTAGATTTCTCAGACCAACTTAAGAATATTATTTCTTTACATATGAAGAAAATTATATCTTCTATGAAGAAATTATAAATTATGAATATTCACATATGAAGAAAATATAAATTATATGAAGAAAATTATATTATATGTTGACCTAATTGAACATGTCATAGCGGATGAATCAATTCGCGTGGGCGACAAATTAACTTTAATCATTTTTCTAAGAGCTAGTGTCAGGTGTTGATGGCAAAGCGGCGCCTAGGCTGTTAACTTTCCGCTAAATTTAGTAGAATTGGGAAGTCTGTGCGCTTCTCATATTGCTGACAAAATTGTGGACTGTTTTCTTAAAAATGGCTACACCATCGAATTACTCCAAGAATTGTTCATTGGATTTTGCAGTGATCGAGCTAGCGTGATGCTGGGGACAGAGTCAGGAGTTGGGAAGTTGCTTAAAGACAAATTTCCTGATATACCGGTAATATTGTGGCATTGTCTTAGTCGCAGACTTGAGCTTGCAGTAGGAAATGCACTAGAAAGTATCAGTGGTACAAATGACTTTCAGTCATTTTTTGAACATTTATATTTGCTGTACAGCCAGTCACTAAAAAACAAGCGTGAACTTGAGCAACGTTCCCATAATTTGCAAACGACCCTCAAAAGAATCGGAAAGGTGTTTATTATTCGCTGGGTCGCTTCATCCTTCAGGGGCAGTATCAGCAGTCTGGTATTCTTTCCCAGCTTTGGCACAACATTTTCACAAAACTTCAAATGACGAAACGAGACAAAGTACAGAAAAGGCCAGATTTTAAGGAATATTATCTAAATTTTGTACAATAGATTTTGTTAGAAATTTAGCACTGATGGCAGATGTGTTGAACAAATTAACAAATTTATCAGAAACACTGCAAAGCCAAAATACCATGTTACCAAAAGCTCACACTTTACTCAATGCGTAGCCTGTACAAAATGTATAAAAAATTGCTTCCCGGGAGGAACATTCATGATTCCATCTCGGTTCAACAAGCAGAAAAAGCAATGTCATTCCAACTAGTAGAACTGAGAGAAGGAAGAAGCCCAGTAATAAATCAGGCTCAGTTTATTTGGGCTGTAGCTGACAATATTGAAGAAAGGCTCTTCACGACGGCATCAAGCAGAGCACAGCGTAGAGTTCATGCAACTTGAAGAGAGAACTACAAAACCCTTGTTGGTCAAATTGATGTATTAGATCCAGAAAAGATTGATCATAAAAATCCTCGTTTTAAAGAAGATAAAGTGAAAAGTTTATGTGGCACCTTCGTCTCAACAAGCAACAAACTCATCTTGCATATATTGAATTTAAGGCAAGTAGACGAAGAAGCATTCCTGACCAACTAATTAAGTTGAGGGTGGCTATTGACACCCTTTCACCAAGTAACGCCGAGTGTTAGCGCTGATTCAGCGCTATGAACAACATTATCACTGATAGCAGAAATGCAGTCACTATGAACAATGCCGAGAAGCAGCTTTTTGTCAGTGCTGCGGAACCACCGTGCGAGAAATGGAATCCAGAGCCATACGTAAGAACTTGGCTTAGAAAGGGAAGAAGAGCAGATCATTTAACAGCTGGCATGACTTAACAAAGCTTGAAAAAGGATAACCACTACTGCATAAACCTTTATGGAAAGTTTTTGAATAATAGAGTGTTTAATTTGGATTATGTGGTTATGCGCTTGGTTGAAGATGTGTCGTTATGTGTGTGGTTACAGACTTACAATAATAAACCAAAAGTAGATTTTCAGGATCTTTTGTGCTTATCCCCCAAATAGCTTTTTCAAATTTCGTGTCAATACAGTTCTGTGGCAAACTTTTTACTCTCCAATTTGCAGGCAACAGTACTACAGGACATTGTTTTGAGTCTCAGATTAGCGATTCATTCTAATCCGCAGACAAATAATTTAATTATTTGCGTTTTAGCCATTCTCGGATTTAGGGTTTTGTGACTTGATAAGTGGATACCTAAGACTCATATGCCTCTTTTGATCAGCAACTACCAAAAAATTATTTGCCTCTTCTGGGCTTTTGGTGCAGTACCAGTAAGAAAAATTTTCTACTTTCACCTCTGATCCTAACCCTAATAGCTTTTTGCCCAGAATTTCGTCTTTTCCTATGGCAGAAAAGATGGAAATCGTGCTGAAAAGCAGATTAGGTTTAGATTTGGGTTAGAATTTGGGTTGGGGTTAGGTTAGGGTTAGCCCTAACTCTTTTCTTACTTTTCAGCCTTTTAGTCATGCCCCTGTAGTTGCAAACAATATCTACAGAATATGCTGAGTATTGACTGTTGCAATCTTTTTGTTCGATTTTCAGTAGTTGAAACACATTTATTTATTACCAGTAATTAGTAAAGGATAAATGGCATTCCAGATTTGTTTTTTGCATGAGCGCTGTAAAAAATTTTGTAACTGACTACATAAAAAGCTGTGGTAGATATGGCCTAAGTGCCAATTAAAATGGCACAAACTTTAAAAGATGAAATACAGTAAACAGATGAAATTTCCTTGATAAGAGTGCATTGAAAGATTTCTATAGAATGTCTTTGAAAAAAACAGATTGTTGGCAGATATTGGAGTCTTGGGTTTATTTTTTCGCTTAGACTTTTAGGTCAGATCTCTGATTTTGTAAACTTTTTTGAAAAATTATTTTTAAAATCTTGAGGTCATTTTCGCGACTGCAAGGGGGGCAATTATTGGGATTGTAATCAAAAATGAGCAGAACTTATTCAATTTTTTTGGTAATTGTGACCAAAATGTGAAATACTTTTGGTTATTCGCTAAAAATTTAAATCAATAACTGTGAAATGACTAACAAAAACAAACTAAATTTGGATTTTTTAGTGGCATGAAATAGCAAGGCCAAAGAAAAGCAAAAAATTCTGAAAAATTACTGGTGGAACCTGCAATGATTTAACCTGTGACGAAGCTCAAAGCAGTTAAACTTATTATAATAGCTCATAGCCATAGTTGTTAAAAGGGCTTTTGTGACTAATATGTTTTGGTGAGTATTCCCTGACAAATTTTTGCTTGCAAGTGTTTTGATTTATTTGAACCTTGTCAGGTTTTTCGTGCCTAAATTGTTGCCAGTGGGACAGCAACAGCACCTAAAGAAAATTATTCTTAGGCAAAAGCATAATTTTCCTGTTATTTCAAAAGTCAGTACAAAACTATCTACTGTTAATTATAACTGTGTGAATTGAGGCTTGATTTAGCTATCTGTATAACAAAAAGGTGTAAAATCATTATACTAACCAAGTCCTCCGGGTGTCGTTAAGTATAAGCCATCAGCTTTATTTTGGAATCTCTGCGACTTGTGTATGAGCAAGCACGCTCTTGCTCCTCTCATGCGTGCACTCATTAGGGTTAGGGCTAGATCTGGGGAAGAGCTTAGATTAAAGAGAAGGAGAGAACATGCGCATGCATCGTAGAGCTGCTGAAAATAAAGTAAATGTTCATACTTAAAGACACCCAGACTTCCTTTTACGAGCCATAACTCTTGTTAAGATGCCCAAAAACACTGACATTCAGATGCACTGGGCTGATGTTCCTCCAGCAGTTGAGATAGTACGATCAAAGGTTGTAACCAAAAGAGAAATCAGTATTATGCAAAACATTTTTAAATATCGTCAAATTTAGATAAATGTACTAATGCGCAGGTGCTATTGCAGATTGTGCAGTATGAATGTGCGTCGTTGCCAGTATAATAAATAAACAAAAGACCAAAAACAGCAAAGCTGATTCAAACATTCTTAACAATCTTAAGCAGCTATACAGGGTGTTTCAAAAGTCACGCCCGATTTTTAATATGAAAAAACGTGCTTAAAGAAGGAATTTATATTTCTGATAAGTAGTATAACTACATAACAATAGAAATGATTAGAGAAAGCATAGATATAGAAAACAGAGGTGGAGTCCTCGAGGATGTTTTTGGCCTGGAGGACACATTTTGAAGTCCTTGGCCTCGAAGGTCAAGTCCTTGGCCTTGGCCTCGAGGCCTCAAGTCCTCGAAAATTGGCCTGTCCTCGGCTCGAGGACAGCACTATTTTCTGGAATGTTAAAATTTTGTGGAGTGCTTGAAAAATTTTTTGGAAAACGTTTTTTAGTGGAGATCACTTGAAAAATTTTTGTGAAGACTTTTTTTTTTTTTTTTGGAGAGCACTTGCGCTTTGTGTCCTTGGTCCTTGGCCTCGAGCATTCCTGTCCTTGGCCTCGAGAGTGTCTGTTCTCGGAAAGGCTGTCCTTGGCCTTGGCCTCGGATTTTTTTTGTGTCCTTGGCCTTGGCCTTGGCCTCGAGCCTTGTGTCCTCGACTCCACCTCTGATAGAAAATATCATAGAAAAATATCCATTGACTTTTTAACTGTATAAAATTGGGCGTGACTTTTGAAACACCCTGTATAATGTTTCAGATGTGCCAATTGCAGGACCTAAAACTCGTTTTTAAGTCAAAACATTACGTGTACCCAAATATTTTGTTTTTCGCTTTCAAAGTTAGCTATTGTATCCATCGTCATCGTAACGCCTTTTTATTGTAAAACTTAAACCTTCTTCATAACAGAGCTTGATTCCTACATCATTTAATAAAAATGAAAAAATGATGAACATTCTTTAATCTTTATTTTTCCTCTTTGCGCAATCGTACTGTTTCTTTCAAACAATGTCTGATGCACATGTGCGCATGCAATCAGATCACTATTTTAAAGCTTAATTAAGTTCAGTAAAAGTTGGATAATGCTGCGAAGTCCCCAGATATCGCTTGTGATGCCACGTTCTAGTTAAAATATTGCTGTTTTATTTGTGCTTCTAATTACTTGATAAAAATGCTTTTTGAGTTTCGAATCTAAAGAATTTAAAATTCTATTTTGTTCAACCTTAGTTGCCAGCAGTGTTCCCTATAAGCGCAAAAAAACACGTTCGCACTATTTCTGGCATTTTTGCAGAAGGTGAAAACTTAGAGGGAACACTGGTTGCCAGCCCAGTGAAATGGCATAAACGAGCTATTGTTTAGCTTGCACCCTTGCAAAATAATCTTTAACTATTAGTAAACTTAATGTAAATGCTGTGACATGGGTCATTCCATGCCAAACGTCCTGATTTTTCATAATGTCCCAGCTCGACCCTCTTCAAATTTGTTCAAAATCTGTTAAAATGTTGTATGGCATCATTGACCTTCACACTGAAATTTTTAGCTCAATATCTTTTGTATTATACTTTTGAAAATATGATGATTTTAAATTTGCTTCCCCCTCACGATGGCGAGAGCTTGGTCATTTTTGGCCATTTTCAAAAGCGCATTTCTCCAAATATAAAAACAAGCAAAAGCTGATTTTTGCTGAATTGATCAACTTTCAGCTATATTTCATGCAACAAGTGTCAAAATGGCACAGGCTTATAGCATGATAGAAATAGGGGGTGCCAAAGTGTTCACATTTTGACCCAAGAACAAAATTTTGGTCAAGTTTGAACACCTGCGTCTCTCATATGAAGCATAGCATTGCTCTTATTTTTAGCATGGTAGCTCCCTACCTACTGGACATCAACTTAACCAATTTGGAAAGAAAACACTGCTTTCAAAAAAAAGTTATTTTACTTTAAAGTATGCACCAGCGGCAAAATTGCAAAAAACACGCCATCTTGTGGTGGAAAAATGGCCCCCTCAGACACTTTTCCACAAAAATTTTTTTTAGAGTGGAAAGAGGTTTTCTCAAAGTACTTACACACCAAAATTCAACTTTGTTCCGAAACTGTAAAGGGGTGAGATTCAGTCACCTTTCACCCTTATAATTTTCTCTTAAATTTGAAAAAAAATGAAAAAAATTATCCTTGACATATGATTTAGATAAAAAATTTAACATGTTGTTCAAGAAGTATAGGCTCAATTGATTACTAAAACTTTTAACCTGTTACTGCTTATTGTTTAGATGCAATTTGGAATCAAATATGCTACTAGATGGCATACTTTGGTTAGGTAGCACGTGTTTTTGCTTTCATATTACTCGCTCATTTTTAGTAGCCTGAAATTACAAAATTTTGGATATTGTTGTAGCTAAATCTAATTTGGTTGTTAAATATTTTAACAATACAACTTTGGACAACAGTTTCATGTTCATTATTGTAAACTTATCTAGGCCGGCCAAAAACTAAAAGATTGCTAAAAATGATATTTTTTCGAAAGTGCTAAATTCGACCACAGCCAGAGCTGGGCGTTTAAAAAACACATCATAAAGCGCAAGCGCAAATTCCGCAACCAAAATTTTTCTAGTTTAAAGCGCAAGCGCAAATTCCGCAACCAAAAATTTTTAAGCTCGAAGTGCAAGTGCAAATTCTGCAACCAAAAGTTTTCTAGTTTAAAACGCAAGCGCAAATTTCGCAACCAAAATTTTTAAGCTTAAAGCACAAATGCGAATTCTGCAACCAAAATCTTAAAAGCTTAAAGCGCAATTGCAAAATCCGTAACAAAAATTCTAAATGTTTTAAAGCGCAAACACAAATTTCGCAACCAAAAATTGAAAATAGTACAGTGCAACTACGATTTGATTGCTTGAGAAGTGCTCACAAATTTCGGTATTTAAAAAAGTTTTTGAGTGCAAATTTTTGCATAATCGAAGTTTCAAAAGTGCGCTGCAGACGATGGTGTTAAGTATAAAAATATGAAAGTACAAACATAGTACCATCTTCAGCTAAGCTGAAGAATAAATCAACTGCATTGCGTTTAGCTTTTATGACTAAAGGCACATAACTAAGACCGAAGAAAGAATTATTTTTATTGTTGAAAAAAAGCAATTAAACTCTAAAACAAAAAAAACAAAAAATAAACAGCAATAAAAATAAATAAACACCAAAACAAAAAAAGCTCCACTCACTCACATTCACAAATAATGCGTTATTCATGGAGAAAAATTGACTTTTTTAAACACTTTTCATTCTCATGCCGCAAAACAAACTTTTCAAAATTTTTTTTCGTCATAGATGATCGTTTCGATCACAAAGAATCAGAACCAATAGCAAATAATCTTTCAACGGCGGCCGAACTAGGGATAGCAGTGTTGAATCTTTTGAATTTTTGCAACCACGCATCTCTCTTGTAGACAGGAAAGCAATCTTTGGTGATTTTGTCGTTTGTTCTTCCAACCCTTTCATCTAATCTTTTTCCTATTGTAGAGGCCAAGTTTTCGGCTACTAATTACAGTACAAAAAACAAAAAGTATTTCGTACTTATTAAGTGAGGTAGCTTAACCTAAATACAGGGTTCAAAATTAATGCCTGCTCGCTTGCCCGAGGCAAGCTGAAATCGCTGCTGGCAAGTTAGTTTTCAGCTTAATTTCCCCGGTGGCAACTAAACAAAATACAGCATATTAGACAACTTCAAACAAGATTAGTTAAAGATGCAATTTACCTGGTTTTGTTGCAATAAAGTAAAATTTGTACGTAGAGAAAGCTGTTCCTTGCTTTATTTTAGTAATCACTTTGTAACTATCACAATTAAAGCATTGTCTAATAGTACGCACATGATTAATCGCAATTAGCACGTCTTAATCGCACGCAGACTTTTCGATTCTTGGACGTGTTTAGCAACTGTTTGGCACAAAATGTTCCGTTTTTTTAGAAAAGTTTTCCGGCGCTTGCCATGCTAACAGCTGTTTCAGATACCACAAGTATTACCCTGCAAAGCATGAAGATAATGTCAAGAATTTTGCAATTTTTTTGTTATGATTATTTTGAAGATCTTTTAGCTTTCTAGCTGGTGTAGTTTCCAAAATATTTGCTAATAAAAATACGTTTGCAACAAACCACAACGGTAATTAATAATTATGATCGTTAAATATTAAGTGAAATATTTACAATCAAAAAATCAATTTTTGCTGATGAAAAGTTACTGATTGCATCACATTATCTTAACGATCGCACACAAAAACTTGATTCTCGAAACTACGCGTATTTTGCAAATTCAGTGCTTTTTTCCAAGTTAACCTCAAACTTAGAGTACTTTTTTTTCGGTCTAGTTGAAATTTTCTTGGGCAAATAGACATTTGATAACATTTGCCCGACGAGCAAGTTGTCAAAAAAGTTAATTTCGATCCCTGATATAATTTTAATACATTGCGCTTTGTATTTCAACCGTATACTGCATATAGCAGTCCTGCCCAACCTTTTTACTGGTACGGGCCACAATTGTGGGAGAAAAGTTATTGCGGGCCACATGCATTTTTACCAAGAGTTCTTACCAAGAAAAATTCAGGCCTTTTTTTAGCTGCATTGATGGCAAAGACCAACGTTAGACCTTTTTATTTGCCAAAAAATGGTAAGCTTTTCGATAAGGAAATCAAGCGCGCAAAAGACCTCGCGGGCCACACAAAATAGCTTCGCGGGCCAAATGTGGCCCGTGGCTACGGGTTGGGCAGCCCAGGAATATAGTTTATCTGAAGCACAAGTACTACCACTAGGGATGGGCATTTCAGAATACTTGGCTATTTTAGAATTATTCCGAATAGCTAAAACCGAATCCTAATCTGGCTTAAATTAACTTAATTTGCTGAAAAAGTGAACAACCAGTTAACCACCATCGATATTCAGAAAAAATTTGTTAAACGATTTGGTTAATTAAAGCAGCGCTTTATTGCAGTGCATGACATTGAGTGCTTTTAAATGTTCACCATTTAGTTGCATTCTTAATTCGCTCACAGTCAAGTCTGCACTGGAGAAGCACCTTTCGGAAGAAGCTGATGGTGCAGAAATGCAAAGGTTGCTTCAAATAGGAAAGTAAAAATTTTGTGGACCACCATTTCATCTACCGATATTCATTTTAAAAGGTTAAAAAGTTTGAGTTTTGGAGAGCCCCGTTTGGGAAAACTTTTTTTTATGTTTGCCCATCCTGATAATTTCATGAGTCCAGCGTGATTGGTTAAAAAGTTTGAATTTTGGAGGGCTCGTTTGGGGCAAACCCCCATTGTGGCACCCCCAATTTTTGTTACGTTTTGTTTATTTTGGATTTCTACCCATTTAAAAAATCTGATTCATCTAGCTTTTACGGTTTAAAAGTTCGAAATTTTGAAAAACCCAGTTGAGGGGGATCTCCCAACTAGCACCCTTGATTTCTGTCACACACAAGTCCTTCTTGATATATTGAATCGCTCAAACTTCAAAAACAGCACGTTTAGCGGTTTAAAAGCTGATAGCACGGAAGAAAATAAACGAATGAAGTTGCTCTAAAGAAAGTGGGACACATTGCGTACTATAGTGGAAATTGCAGTTGCATAAAACATAATCTTTATTTATTGGCTTGCACTATCCCCAAATTTTTTGAGATGCTGTTGTGTGATGTGCTGTTGTCGAATTTAGCACTTTCGAAAAAATATCATTTTTAGCAATCTTTTAGTTTTTGGCCGGCCTAGATAAGTTTACAATAATGAACATGAAACTGTTGTCCAAAGTTGTATTGTTAAAATATTTAACAACCAAATTAGATTTAGCTACAACAATATCCAAAATTTTGTAATTTCAGGCTACTAAAAATGAGCGAGTAATATGAAAGCAAAAACACGTGCTACCTAACCAAAGTATGCCATCTAGTAGCATATTTGATTCCAAATTGCATCTAAACAATAAGCAGTAACAGGTTAAAAGTTTTAGTAATCAATTGAGCCTATACTTCTTGAACAGCATGTTAAATTTTTTATCTAAATCATATGTCAAGGATAATTTTTTTCATTTTTTTTCAAATTTAAGAGAAAATTATAAGGGTGAAAGGTGACTGAATCTCACCCCTTTACAGTTTCGGAACAAAGTTGAATTTTGGTGTGTAAGTACTTTGAGAAAACCTCTTTCCACTCTAAAAAAATTTTTGTGGAAAAGTGTCTGAGGGGGCCATTTTTCCACCACAAGATGGCGTGTTTTTTGCAATTTTGCCGCTGGTGCATACTTTAAAGTAAAATAACTTTTTTTTGAAAGCAGTGTTTTCTTTCCAAATTGGTTAAGTTGATGTCCAGTAGGTAGGGAGCTACCATGCTAAAAATAAGAGCAATGCTATGCTTCATATGAGAGACGCAGGTGTTCAAACTTGACCAAAATTTTGTTCTTGGGTCAAAATGTGAACACTTTGGCACCCCCTATTTCTATCATGCTATAAGCCTGTGCCATTTTGACACTTGTTGCATGAAATATAGCTGAAAGTTGATCAATTCAGCAAAAATCAGCTTTTGCTTGTTTTTATATTTGGAGAAATGCGCTTTTGAAAATGGCCGAAAATGACCAAGCCCTCGCCATCGTGAGGGGGAAGCAAATTTAAAATCGTCATATTTTCAAAAGTATAATACAAAAGGTATTGAGCTAAAAATTTCAGTGTGAAGGTCAATGATGCCATACAACATTTTAACAGATTTTGAACAAATTTGAAGAGGGTCGAGCTGGGACATTATGAAAAATCAGGACGTTTGGCATGGAATGACCCACATGGTATTTATCAAATCAAATCTTTCCCTTTGCTTGTTTTATTACACTGCAACGTGTAACGATTTGGTGGGGCCCAACTTTGTGTCATTGCACTCAGGCAACGCAGCTCTTTTGTTGAAGTGGTGGCAAGCTGTTGGGAACACTGAGTCCAAATTTAAAATGTTGCAGCGGTGGCAAGCTGTTGGCAGCACTGAAACCAATTTGACCGCCCCAAGTTTTCAACCTTAGACCTCCCACTCCAAAGACAAACGCCTTGTTGCTCATCCAACTCCTTCTAAGCAGTTCTTTTCAATGACTTCTAACTAAGTATTTTTACTTGAATTCTCTCTCATCTTATCTCAAAGCGATAATTCCATTAAATTTGAAGCTCTAATGAGCAAGGTGCATAGTCAGAGTCTGTTTGGGTAGATGACTGTAACAGGTCCCTTCCAGTCTCTGGTTGTGATAAAGGTTATTACTTTTGTTTGGTGCTAATTGTAAACTATTTCTCTGCAGTGTGTCATTTATTGTATCTTAAAGTGACAAATAATAAATCTAACTTGAACTCTTGCAATTATCTTGACAAGGCCTTGCACAATGGTGTCTTGGGATGCTGCACTTGCTATTGGGACTCTTATGACTGGGTGTTGCTTCAATGTTGTGTTTCTAGAATATCTCATTAAGTAAGTAACATTTGCTTGCTCTGTTCCTTGGAAAAGTATGCATAATGTTAGAGTGAAGTTAATTGCTTTTTGAGTTTTACTAAGACGTGGGATCGTAGGCATCAAGCAAGGAAAGTTTGAATATGAAATATACTGCATAATTATATACTTATGATTTGATCTGCATGTCAGTTACTGATGTTATTTTGAGCTTGCTTCTCACTCCTATTGTGTATTATGATGCCACTTTGTTTAATTGGGACTTCCCGTGAGCGCGTAGTACCATTGGTTTTGTTTGCGAATTTTGGCATATGAGGATTGATTTTGCTTATGACTAACAAACGGTAAAACCTAGAAAGCTAAAATTTGGACTCAACGTAGCAATTAATGAAAGCGTCTTGTGTGCCGATTTTGGGGATCCTAGGTCACGTGATTTTGAATTGAGACACAAAAAAACTTGTAGTTTTTGGCTTGAAAAGTTATTAAATCGCTTATAATTCCAAAACCACTTGACGTACAAAGCTGAAATTTGGACACAATGTGGGTGCTTATAAATGCTTTATGCAAACCAAGTTTGGGGGTGCCCGATGACGTGACCAAAATTTTACAGGCCAAAAATCGGCAGAAAGTGGACGATTTTGAACCGATATATCTCGGGAATTACCGATTTTGATGAAAAATGGTTTGTGATTTTTGAGCACACTATCAACCACCTTTCTCATGGTTATGTTTGTTTACCCTAACTTGAATACTATTTTTCTTTTCTTTTTTCTTACTTTTTTTTCTTTTTTATTCTTCTCCGGCTATCTACTTTTAAACTGCTAAACGCACTGTATTCAAAGTTTAAGCACTTGAAGATATCAGGGAGGGCTAGTGCGTGACTGAAATTGGGGGTGCCAGGTTGGGGGGTTCCCCCTCAAATGGGGCCACCAAAATATTGAACTTTTAAACCATTGTAGCTAGATGAATCAAATAATCAGAATTGGTAGATTTTAAAAATAAACTAAACCTAACAAAAATTGGGGGTGCCACAATGGGGGGTTTACCCCCAAACGGGTCCTCCAAATTGCAAACTTTTTACCCTTTTAAGTTAGGTATATGAAATTTTTAATGTAAGTAAATATAAAGGAAAGATGAAATTTGACAAAATTTAGGTGCATCAAAATAGGGGGTTTTCCTCCAATGAGGCTGATAAAAATTCAAACTTTTTAACCACTTATGCCAGACACATGAAATTTTCAGAGTAGGCAAATATTACAAAAAGATAAAATTTGACAAAATTGGGTCCACCAAAATAGGGGGTTTTACTCAAACGAGGCTGCGAAAAATTCAAACTTTTTAACCACTTACGCCAGACACATGAAATTTTCAGAGTAGGCAAGTATTACAAAAAGATAAAATTTGACAAAATTTGTGTCCACCAAAATAGGGGGTTTTCCTCAATTCAAACTTTTTAACCACTTATGCCAGACTCATGAAATTTTCAGAGTAGGCAAATGTTACAAAAAGATAAAATTTGACAAAATTTAGGTATATCAAAATGGGGGATACCCCTCAAACAGGGCTGCCAAAATTCCAACTTTTTAACCGCTCATGCTAGACACATGAAATTTTCAGGATAAGCAAAAACAAAGAAAAGATAAAATTTGACGAAATTTTGGGGTACCAAAGTAAAGGGATCCCCCTCAAACAAGGACCCCAAAATTCAAAACTGAACCACTCACCCTGGACTGATGAAATTTTCAAAATAGACAAATATGACAAAATTTGGGAGTACCACAATGAGTGTCCCCCTCAAATGAGGATGCCAAAATTCACAGTTTTTACTTGTGTAAGCTAGAAACATCACAATTTCAGGATACACAAGCAAGTATGAAGGAAAGATAAAATTTGACAAAAAGTTTGTGGCACCAAAACTTTTGGCAAAAATAAATAAGGAAAGATAAAATTTGACAAAAAGTTTGTGGCACCAATCTTTCAGAATTCAAACTTTTCAACCATTCAAGCTAGACATATGAAACTTTCAGAATAGGTAAATATAAAAGAAAGATAAAATCAGAATTAGATAAATAAAATATCACTAATTTGAAGTGCCACAATTGCAGAGTCCTCCTCCAATGGATCCTTCAAAAGTTTTAACCACTCAAGCTAGACAAATAAAATTTTCAAAATCGGTAAAAATATAATATGAAAAAAGGGAGGATCTTATACTGAAGGGGTCCTCCAATTGTGTTGGCACCTCCCCCCATTAACTACAAAAGCTAAACAAACTAAATCTGTTGGATAAGTTAATATGAATCAAAGATTAAAGATAACAAATTAAATTGGTCACTTTGAGGAGACCATGCCAAATGGGCTCCTTAAAATTTTAAAATCTTTATTACAAAGTACTCCAGCTAGACATAATCACAGAGTACCGGTAAGCTAATATAAGAGAAAGATAAAACTTGGCAATGCCATGTTGTACAATTAGCCCTTAAATAGTCCTTCAAACTGTATGTTAAATTCTCGCAATGAATTGGTATGTATAAGAGCCAAACGTATGGAATTACTGCAACATTTAACACGTTGAAGTACGTGAGCTTAATGGCTTTGTTAGATTTAAGCTGTATGGCGAAGTATTTTTACTAAACTGTCACTGATGACTTTGAAAAAATCTTCTACTTGCTCTTTAAAGTTTTTGAACAATATTATTAAGAAAGCTTTGGTGCTGAATAATGGATGTAATATGATATAGTGTACAATATCTAATGTTGGCTGTTGGTTCGCACTAATAAATAGCATTCTCAGAATAAGAATAGTTGTAAAATGCGTGCTTTTTTTGGTCGTGGATAGTGTTAAGTTTGGCTGATGTAATAAAGTCGTTGCAATTTTAAAGATCGCTCTATGTTATTTCATAACAAAGAGAAAAAGTGTTAGAACTCCTTGTTGCTTTTTTGATTGACGTTACTTGATTATTTTGATAACTTTTTGAGACCTTTAAAGTTTGAGAGCGAATAACCTCCAAGCTGTTACAGTGAACTAAAAAGAGCGCAATGTGCAAAAGAAGTAGATGATTTTTGGTAAATAGTTGTTTGACTTTAAACATTACACCAAGTGTTCTGGAAAGCATAGAGTTGCGTAAATTGTTATAAGTTTTCAATGTGAAGTCATTGTAAAGTTTGACTCTAATATCACTAATAGATTTTTAAGAATTTGATTTTTTGTTTCTAAATTTTGTTTGTGTACGTATCTTTTTCCATGCTTATTGCTAGGGCAGGCATTGTTTAATTTAGTTCTTAGATTTTGAGAAAATTTTCTCGAACTGTTCATACATGTGCTGGAATAAAATTCTTTAAAAAATATTGTAGTGGGCTAGTTAGGGTGTAGATTTGATATTTAGGATAGTGGTCAAATTTCTGGTCAAGATAATGTAAGTTGCAAAATCCAAAAATCATATTGGCATTTTAAGATCAAAAGTTTTTACTTCTGTGTTTCAATCGGAGCAAAAGGTTATTGTCGAAATATTTGTTTTAACTAGGGTTTTGTTTGTAACTACAATTTTAACAATAGCGCTGGTAAGCGAGAATTCAACTAACTCCTTAAAAGTTGAAATGAGATCTGATAGATATTTATAAATGCCTTTTCTAGACATTTAAATTTTGAAAGCCGTTAAACATAAACTTGACTAAGTTAATGGAACATTATGAAATTCGAAAGAGATGTGTTTCAGATATGACTGTCAACAACCATAAACACGCTAAACGCAATTGTGGAGTTCTTTAGTAGGCTAGTTCAGTAAAGTTAAATACTTTCGCGAAGTCCTCGGATATCGCTTGCGATGTTGTATTCTAGTTGTGTGAGTGTTTCTTCGAGCTTATGAGCACGAGAGGAACAAAAAAAGTGAACACTTAGCAGTTACAAACCCTTGAAAGTAGCATGATTCATTGCAGTTGCACCCATTATTGCACAAAAACTTGGCTGGTGTAGCATCATCATCATCATTTCATGTTGGATTCGATATTGTCCCCGTCGACGGAGTTGGCCGCATTTCGTATGGTCATTGTCTTCACCACGCCTCGGGATTTTGTTCAATTACATGCATCCTCTTTCATGAGTCCATTTTTCTTCATCTCATTCTCTACTTGCTTTTTCTATGTTTGTTTTGGTCTTTCTCTACTACCGCTCAGGCGCTTACTTCAAAGTTCAAAGCCTTCACTGTCTCATTTTCATCTTCTTTCGTCAAAACATGACCGTACCACCGCATACTACTTGCTTTAGCCATCCTATCTAAAGACTCTTTTATGCCCAACATGTCCAACAACTCCTCGCTGTTTCTTCGATCTAACAGCTTTACACCACACATCGCACAAATCATAACTCTTTCTGTTCTTCTCAAAATTGCCATCACTTTTTCTCTCAAGCACCATGCTTCACTTGCATGCAACATAGCTGATCTTACACAACTTTGTAAACCTTTTTTTTCATCGTCAATGAAAACCTGCCTTGAGTATTTCGCTGCATTCCTTGAACTTAATCTAACTAATTCCTTGATCTAGCTGTTACTGCTGTTTTGCACCCACCGGTTGCATTCAATCTGTCACCTAGATAAGTGAGCTTGCTTACAGTTTCCACGCCATCACACACTTTTTCATCTGATCTTTTGAAGGGGTCATTCCATCTCAGATCACCCAATGCACTTTAACTCAAAATCTCCGATTTGCATGAAATTTGGTTTGCTTGTAAAGTTTATATTAAAAAGCCAATATTTTCAATTTTATTGAAATGGGAGCTGTAGTTTTGGAGATACGCCCCTTCAGAAATTGGGGTTTTTGCAAAAAAAGGGGGTACCCACCATATTTCAAATTGCAATATCTCTGCAACCACTTGGGGGATTTAAACAAATTTGGTGTCATTTTGAAGGAAATTGCCCAAGGATTCCATTTCTATTAAAAAATTTCCAAAATATGCACGTTTAGGGGCAATGACCTTTTGACCTTTACTTTGACCCCGAATTTGACCTTGTGGGTCACGTGATCCATTATTTTTTAAAAGTGGAAAAAAATTTCTGTCATCCTCCTAATAACATATAAAAATTTCAGAGAGTAATATTTGTTGTATAGTCATGGTTTAAGTTTCATTTTGGGGTAATTTGCCAAATTTCAGCAAATTAATTATACACACTGTAGTAAAGTTTATAATTCAGTCACCTTGCTACTGTACATGTGTTTAAAAGTTTTCATTGTTCAAAGAAATGTAGTATTTATAGCATAAAGAAGATTTGAAATTAACGCTTGCCTGAGGCAAACTGAAATTGCCTTGGGTAATGTATTTTCCGGCTAATGATGTACAGCATATGAAGTGAACAACATCAAACAAGATTATTTAGAAACGCTCATTACCGCTTTTGTGAAAATAAGACAAAATGCAAGTAGAGAAAGTGTTTGCTTGGTTTATTTTAGCACAATCACAGCAATTAACACTTAGTATAATCACAGGCACATCATTAATTACAATTAACAATTTTTAATAAGCAGTGGCATAGATATTTGTTTCATACTCATGGGCGCTGTAATTAGCAATAATAAAATGTTACAGTCTTTTCCTGCAAAAATTTTTTTTGCGCTTGCCGCATGAACCACTCTTTCAGATATCACAAATAACAGTAGACTTATGGCATTTTAAAAGTGAAAAAAAAAGTGAGATTTGTTCAATACTCAGGCGTGCTTAGCAAATTTTTTGGCACGAAATGTTACATTCTTTTCCAGCAAAAATTTTTCCGCGCTTGCCGCATTAACTTCTCTTTCAGATATCACAAGTAACAGCAAGCTCACTCAGTTTTTAGAAAAGTGACAGATTTGTTCAATACTCGGGCCCGCGTAGCAACTTTTTTGGCATAAAATGTTACGTTATTTTTTCCCTAGATTTTTTCCCGCGCTTGCCACATTAACTTTTGTTTCAAATATCACAAGTAATAGCAGGCTTACGGCATTTTTTACAAAATGAAAAATTGAGGTTTAAACAAATAAGTCAAAAGTTCAGAAAATTAAACATGCTAAAGTTTATTCTTAACTTTGGTAACCCCACTAAGGGTTTTAATTTTTTTAATGTTTAACGTGTTGTGCAAACTCAATGTTTTGCTATTACTTAAGTATGTTTGCACATTTTTTGTTTCAAAAATTTAAACATACTTAAAATTCACTGTTCTTATTTGCTTTGGGCAAGTTGAGATTTCCTTGATCAAGTAGCATATGATTTCACTTGGCTGTTGAGTGACTTTTTCTTTATAGCTTCTAACAGCTTTCTAAATACAGTCAAACCTCGGTTATCGAACGCTTCTGTTCTCGACCAAATCGGTTTTCGACCAAAAAATTACGTCTCAGACTTCGAACATAAATTCGGGTCACGACCAAACCGAAAGAAGCCGAGCGAACACGAACGCACCATGATGCTGCGTATGTCGGCTTTTTTCGCGCGATTTTTGGTGTAACTGAGCTGTTGTATTTTTTTACTGTTTCATTAGTAATTTCTGCAAATTTGTTCAAAAATTTTCGTATTGTATTGCATCTTAACTTTTAATGTTTTCGATGTTTTAAAAATAAAACATAAGAAATGTTTACTTTTTGCTTTTTTTTTTTCATCATCTTAGATAGGAAATCCTTTATTAAAATAAAACACAATCTACTTCTACCCATTTTTATTTATGGTATTACAGTACACAGTACAGTTCATGGTGTAAAATAGTAAAAAAATACTTTACAAAAGTTGTTTTCTAGAGTTGCAACGGATTAAAATTATTTGCATCGGATTTCGAACAAATCACTTTTCGAACAGCCTTCTGGAATGGATTATGTTCGAAAACCGAGGTTTGACTGTACTCAAAATTTATGTATATATAGTGCTATGTCTTAATCTCTTTGAACAGATTTTATAGTGGAAGTGACATTTTAAAGAAAATTTCTGGGCCTCTTTCTTAATCCATTCTCCCCACATGCCTTAACCATCGCAACATATGCTCTCTCTGAAACTTTTGCAATTTCTCTACATCCATCATCTCACGAATCTTCTCATTTCTGTAGTCTTAAACTTTTTTTCATCTTCCATTTTCAATGCCAATATTCAGCACCATAAGTTAAAACACTTCTCACATAACCTTTGGATTTAAGGTGCTTCCAATCTTCAATGTATAAAATATTATATGCTTTTTCTGCAAATAACATTCAAAACCTCTTTAAATTTTCTCTATGTCAATCTAATCCTTGATGTTACAGCCTCCTGAGCTCCTTCTTTCATACTAACGACATGGCTGAGATAAGAGAATCAGAAACTGTCCACAACTTTTATATTGTCTTTATCCAAATTTATCATTTTATCTTCATCTTGAAATAACACACCAGGAATGAATTTTTTGCTAGTAAAATCTTTCTTTATGGTTAAACTTCCATGAGCTCCAGATCACCTCTTGTGCACCTAGTGTTGACAATTTGTACACTGCACAGAGTTTCTTCCACTCCTTTGCTACACACACAGTAAGGTTACTTCAGAATTTGCATTCAGACAAAGTTTCTTCTTGTATAAAAAGTCTTTGTCTTAATTACATTTATTTCCATTCCTTTTTCGTATGATGCTTTCTTCCATCGAGTGTATTGAGATTCCACCTGTTTCCAATTGTCACCGACTAACACAGCATCATCTGCCTACAGCATTTCCTATAGAACTCCCTCTCTGGTGCGTTTAGTCACTTCCTCCATCATCAACGCAAACAGAAGAGGACTTAGTGTCGATCCTTAATGGACTCCAACTTCTGCATCAAATGGTTCCAATCTAGCGCATTCCACCTTCACAGATGTTTCGATATTTGTATACATTTTCATAATTACTTTTGTTTCTCTTTCCAACACCTCTTTTCTTTTCAGTGACCATTTATATCATTAACTATTTCATAAAAAAAATTTATTTCAGGTACGATTTATATCAGTGCCAAAACCTATCTATATCAGGAACTATTTCATTCTTTTGCATAGCAAAATTGCTACGATTCCGATTTTATGAAATAGTTGTCATTTTTTGTCTTAACAGTTTACAGTCACTTTTTGTAATTCAGCAGTCATTTTTTTTTCAACTGAAAGGCTTGACTGCATGTAGTAGCTACAGATAAAAAAATTGTTGAATTCTGAGTAATACGAGTATACACTGTTATTTTCAGCATGTCGTCAAACAGTGGGAATGTCATTGTCTTCTTTCAATATATTTTTACAGCTGCTGAGGGTCTTATAACATTTAGCAAATTTGGAAAAACACCAAGAATAATTCCGTTGAAGTAAGTCTTAACTCTTTTTGTCTGTAAGATTAAGATTGAAGTCGAGAAGGAATTTTCTTAAAAACGGTTCTTTTCAACAGTCCTTACTTAAACTGCCGTCTAATGGCTTTCAGCTTGAATTGATTTATAAGAAGTTTTCTTGATTTTTCAGGGTAACATTGTAAATTGGATTCCCTTATATTTAAGTAACATTGTAAATTTGAACTGCCATCTAATGGCTTTCAGCCTGAATTAGTAACTAGTCTTCTTAATTTTTCAAGGTAACATTGTAAATCAGATTCCCTTTTTTAAACATTTCCATGTTTGAAAAAGACACCCCTGATGATTCCCTTTTAGTTAAATAAAACACCCCTAATGATAATAACAAATTTAAGCTCGTGAGTATCACTTTTCCAGTAATTAATGCAAACTTAGCTCGTTGCTTACAAAAGTTATTCACTCATCTGTTTTGTTGTTATTGTTTTCATGTTTGTTTTTTTTTTCCTGAGTTTTTTACCTTATTGTGCAATTTATTTAGACTGTAGTGTGACTAACAAGTAGGATGCTTGTCCAGATGACTTCCCAGTCCCTTTGCATCCACCTTGTCACTATACTTTAATGTGTTATTTTTGAGAATTATTTAGTTAAAAACTGAGTAATGCAATAAATTATGTTATGTTATGATAATCCCAATTTCAAGTGAAACAGGCTGTTGGGTTTTTAATTTTTAATTTTTGACATGTTCTGTGTTATGTTGTGACATTTACTATGGCAAATGCTGTCGAGCACTTTTTTAAGTCTGATGAATTCAAATTCCACTCATCATGATGTTCTAGTTTGTATTTTTTGGACATTTTCAATGCATAATTGTATTTATTTACTGATGAGTCTGTTTGCCTGATAATCAAGTGTGTTCATGAAAAAAATAGGCCTTACCCATAAAAAATTGTAACAAAAGGTTTCTTGACTGATTTCAATAGTATTAGTTTTACTAAATAAGGTACGTAAAGTCTATACAAATCTGAGCATGCAAAATGTAGTAATTTTGTGATCTAATTTTTGCTTTGAACAGCAATTTTTGTTTATTTCGATGTTCTGCTTATCAGCAAAACTACAGTGACCCAATAAAAACATAATTGTAGTAGAACTGTGATGTAATAATATTTGCAAAAAAGATAATTTTCTGGTGAATGAAGCATTTTTAAATCGGCTATCAAAAGAGGGTATTCTTTGCATTTTTAAAAATTTTTGTGTGAAACATGAAACTTTGATGGTATGGGAGGGGCCTTGGAGGCTAGGTTTTGAAGAATATTACGTATAAGAAATAACTTCAAAACATCAAGTCTTTTAATGCCTTATGTGATGTTTGGTCTATAAAATTTTTACTAACTTTGTTGGTTGGATATACCTTGTTTTTTTTATAGGCCATTTCGAATCTTTGAAGATTTGTTTTCTTGCACTAAATTATTGCATAAATCATTAAATTAAGGAAGAATGTTAAATTTTATGGCTGTGTAATTGACCACTGTATTTCATGTTTCAAATTCATGTTTATCTTAAATATTTAGCTTTCTTGAACTTAAATTTGCAACTAATTACAACATTGACATTTGCGATGGATAGTGATTTAAATTTCCATCATCATAATCACATTTTGGATCCAATATTGGGCCCGTTGACGAAGTTGGCCGGATTTTGTATGGTCATTGTCTTTACCACGTCTGCCATTTTGTTCGATCGCATGCATCCCCTTTCACCAGTTCATTTTCATCTCATTCTCTACTTGCTTTTTCCACATTTGTTTCGGTCTTCCTCTTCCTCTACTACCACTCACTTCAAATTTCAAAGCCTTCACTATCACATTTTCATCTACTTTCCTCAAAGCATGACTGTATCACCGAATACTACTTGGTTTAGCCATCCTATCTAAAGACTCCTTTATGCCCAACATGTCCATCAACTCTTCGCTGTTTCTTCGATCTAATAGCTTTACACCACACATCGCTCGAATCATCGCTCTTTTTGTTCTCAAAATTGCCATTTCTTTTTTTCACAAGCACCATGCTTCACTTGCATACAACATGGCTGATCTATACAACTTTGTAAACCTTACCTTTCATGTTTAATGAAAACCTTCTGCCTCAGTATTTCGCTGCATTCCCTGAACTTCATCCTACCAATTCTTGATCTAGCTGTTACTGCTGCTTCTCACCCACCAGTTTCATTCAATCTGTCACCTAGATAAAGGAGAACTTGCTGACAGTTTCCACACCATCCCACAGTATTTCATCTGGTCCCTTGAAGTTCTTCACCACACTTCTACATTTCTTACAAACAAATGTCAAACTGCAACTTCCTTCTTATTCGTGCATCTTGCATGGACCCACTTACCACATGCTGTATGTAACACCGAGTTAGACATAACTCGTGTTCCACACGCGCCACGAGGATCAATCTTACTGTCAAACATTTCTTCCTCCATCTCACTCACCATCAACCTTTGTGTTTCCAAGATTGACTCTCATCCCTTTGCTTTGATCAAAGTTCTCTCTCAATTTTTCCATAGTTTTCCCCAATAGGACCAAATCGTCTGCATAAAGAATTTGCTTCATCCAACCCAGTTTGTTGCGGTCAGTTGTCGTGGACCCCCTTTTCTTGCATTTTCCGTTGCTTCATCTATCACCATTGCAAACAACAAAGGCGACAACACAGATCCTTGGTGTACACCAACTTTCACAGAAAATTCTTCCGACAGGCCCAAACCAACTCTCACTTTTGTTTCTGCTCCTTCATAAAGACTCATCACCGCCTTGACAATGATTTCAGGCAAACCTTTCTTTCTCATAGCCCATTCCATCACTCTTCTTGGTACTCTGCCAAATGCCTTTCGGGTCATTCCATGTTAAATCAACCAAAAAAAAAAAAATGTAAGCCAAAGGCTCAGATTTTAATCCAATCAAACTAATTTGAAAGATAATTTAATTCTGAGCAAAATAAGACTTGTTTTAAGAAATTTGAACCATGGATTGCAGAGTTACAGCATTTTTAAGAATGGCAGTTTTTGTGCTCATTCAACTTTGATGTGACATCTTTTTGACAGTGGTTGTAATGAAACAGTCAAAGCTATGGCTACAATTGGAGTTCAGACTTGAAACCAAGTTTTTTGGATAGAGTATTGAAAACTCTTTGACCTAAACCATACTTGTTCTGATTTTGTTTGGGGTCAAAGTTCAAATATTACGTCAAAGTTTACAAGCTCTTTTGAAATCAATCAAGCGTAACAAAGGATTAAAATGTAATGGCTCAAATCTAGCAAGTTCAATTTTTTCAAGTAAGGTGTCATAGGAAAGAAAGGAGAAACTAATTTAAGTGGTCTCATAGGTGATACTAACTCATAATTATCATGGTCATAACATGAAGACAAAAAAGAACTCAAAAAGTTGTGATTTTGCATCTTTAGACTTTGTTGACATGTAATGGTCTACCAAAGCTCAAGGCAGTCTTGGAGATGGTGTATTGTAATTACAAATGTGCAAGGCTGTGAGTAATGTGTTACATTTACTGTAATTTTAGGCGGTAATTGAGTACAAGTCATCGGGAATGGTGAGTAAAAGGCACAAGAAGTTTTCAAACGTGTAACAAAGCATAAACTTTAAAATAATTTATTAACCAGCCCACAGTGGACTGTAGCATCTCTATAATGTACATTAGGGTGGTCCTTATTTCAAAATTTTGGAAAACTATATGAGAACCGAGTTAAATTTGTTCGTTTTCGATAAAAAACAGTATATGAAAAATATCTCAGAGAAAAATAAAAGTTTACAGGTTGCACATGAACAGTGAAAATTTGAGATTATTCATATGCTACTATATCTGCAGTTATGCATCACGAGATGAGCACGGCCCTACCAGAACGATTCTAGCAGATGAAACCTTTGTTTAGAAAAAAAAAAATCTGCGATACTACAAGCAAATCCGGTTAACACTCTCAACCAAAGAACCAAAATTGTATCAAAATGTCAACACAAATCCAAGTATAAACCAAGAAGACATCAACTTAATGAAACTACATTTAATACAAATCAGTTGATCACGGTGATGTAAAATGCCGCTTTGTATCTAGGACAGTGTTTAAAATTTTAAGTGTTTTTCACAACGTTTGACAGACATGCAGCTGCGCATCAGCAGTGTTTGGTTACGATGTTCATCCTCCGCAGTTAATGCTTGAGTGTTTCGTACCAGCCGCGGCCCCACACTATCAACCCTGGTTGCGGCCCCTGTCTGGTGCGTACATTTTAAAAACTGGGTAGACAGTGTACAACTCACATATGCATCATATATTTTTTACACGTCTTCTGTTTGTAGTCGGAAGTTGTTTGCCTCAATAAGTTTGACTGGAAGCATTTAAGTTGCTAAGTATTAATTTCTGGATAAATTTCAAACCTCATACCAACAACAACATTGTATTTCTCGGATTTTTGGTTAGTTATTATACTTGCTAAATACTTAACAAATCTTTAGGGCTACCTCAAGTAACAAAAAGATGACCTGAAAGATTTCTTTGATGTAGACAGTACAAATGCTCTAATCCATAGACCCTCAGGACAAAGATACCAAAATTTTCTCTGGCTCAAAAAGAAGTGTTAGAGAATAGAATCAATGGAAACAGTGGATATAAGAGTGGCAACTCACAAGTCCAAAATAATAGACTCAGCAAAGAATTTGAAAGATCATCTTGATAAATTAAAAAAAATAATAGCGTATAATAGTCTGAACATACTTTATTTAAAAAAAAGTTTCAATTAATCACTTGAACCACTTTCAATCTTATTCAAATTTATTCTCACAAGTCGATCATCTACCTATTATCACCTCTTGCATCTGCATAAAACATCTGCGCAAGATTGCCTTAATTCTTAATGTGATTTGTAGTCTCAAGCAAATGGCATCGTTTGAGCATAAAAAAAATGGGGATAGGCTGAGAAAGTTTTTGCTACAGGGTAGGGTGTTGCAGTCGCCCCATAAATTTGAAAATTTTATTGTGGCAACTTCTACCTCAGCTTAAGTTGGAGGCTTCGCACAAAAACCCTTTTGGTCAAGTTTCATAAAAATTTGTCAATATTTAGGGGTCGCACAGTGACATCAAAATTTTGGCAATTTCAAAAAAATATGTTTTTTCATTTTAAATGTTTTTGGACTATAAGTCGAATCTATGATCCCTTTTGATCATTTCTACTGTTTTTGGGAGTCGCTGTTTAGTACATAGCCAACAAGAGAACTTCTTAAATCAAAAGTTATCAAAAGTTGCATTATAGACCTTCTGCCACAAGCATAATTAATATCAAATTATTGCATATTTTTCTAATTTATTGACTAATTTCACATCTGGCCCTGATTTTAATCTGAAAAGTGCTCCTTATTGTTACCTACCCAATGTCAGTCTTTTTTTTATTCTAGACAGCTGTGTTAACAAAAAGCATCTTTTTACTAAGCTATTATAATTTCCGTTTCCTTTAACAGCCAAATTTTTTCCCATATTCTCGATACTAGTTTTTTAATCATCCTTCGTGCTATGCAAAAATGTTTTTCATTTTTCAATCATGTTAAGGCGTTGGTTTTATGACCAAGATTTCATTGTTGTGTTCAATTTTTTTTTCAATGTTTGAGAAATCTTGAAAATATGGCAAAGATCATTTTGCATGCTTTGTCATTCTCGAAAAAATATAATATGATTGTCTCTCTATCTTTGGAGGGTTCTAGAGAAGAATGGCGTTGATGGTCAGTTGTTACATGCCATTAAGGCATTCTGTGAAGCCGAGTGGAGTTTCGTGGTTGAGTAAATGGCAAGCAATCAAAGCTTTCCATATAGGCATTGAACTCCAGCAAGATTGTGAGTTGTTTTTTCTCTTCTTCATTGTTTACATGAATTGGATCGACAAATGCAATCAAGATGATGAGTTTGCCACTATAAGAAATTGAAAAATCAGTTGCCTGCTATGTGCTGATGATTTGATTCTGCTTCTACAGAATCTGGCTTTCAGTGCACATTAAACAGGTTTGCAGCTGCTTATGACACTGTAGGAATAAAATTAAGAACAGTCAAAACTGATATGCTTTGTTTTTCAAGAAACACTAATCAGTGCTTGGTGCAACTGCATGGAGCGACACAGAAACAAGTATTTAAAACTGCAATATCTTGATGTCCTTCATGGTCGACTCCTGGGCCCATAAGGTTTGCCAGTTAGGCCAAGATGTTTGTTCAGCTGGGAATACCTTTGAAAAAGATAGCTGAGGGCTGTCGATGAGAGCTAAAAGCTCGAAACAGCACTGTCCAGCTCTGTACAAGTATTTAAGTTCAAGTATCTTGGGGTTGCTTTCACGAGTGATGAACGGCAAAACAAAGAACAGGGTGTCCCAATTGGCAAAGCAATTGCAATAATGAAAGCTTTACGCTTTTCAGTAGTTATGAGACGATTCAGTTGTTGTGAAACGAAAAGTGTCAAAAATGAAGCAAAGCTCTCAATTTTTGAAACAGTCTTTGTCCCTTCTTACCTACTTTATCTCTGGGGTCCACGACAACTGACCGCGACAAACTGACCGCGAACCAACTGACCGCGAACAAACTGACCGCGAACAACGCTGATTGGCGAGAAGAGCGATCCTAAATATATTTTTACTATCCCCAGAGCCATCTTGCCCAAACCCTCACTTTGTGACAAAATCACCGTGGCAAAATCAGTGACGAAATCACTGTAACAAAAGCGTTGGTTCGCGGTCAGTTTGTTCGCGGTCAGTTGACTTGGCTCGTTATCTCTGTATGGTCATGAAAATTCGGTGATGATTGAAAGGGTGCGATCGCAAGTGCAAGCGTCCAACATGAGGTTTCTCCAAACAATCAAAGGAGTTACATCATTGACAAGGTGTGCATCTCTTAAGATTTTAAAATCGCTAGAGCTGCTACTTCTTCAAATGAAAAGATCTCAGCTTAGATGATTTGGCCATGTAAGCAGAATGAATCTGGAAAACTTCCAAACAAGCTTTACTTGCCAAAGCAAATGGAAAAAAAACAAAACAGTAGGACAACCCAGAACTACTGTAGATGAATTAATATTACATTGAGGATCTTGGGTGGAATTGTTTGGGACTTCACTCAAGCGAAATGATGGGGGTGTTGGAAAACCGTGAAGTGTGGTAGCTTAATCTCGAGCTGCTGCCCCCACAACCCTCACAGAAAATAGGGCAATTAGGAGAGAGAGAATTTTCCTTGAAGGTTTAAATGGTTTTGTTTGCTTTTCTACTGTTTGTACTGTTGAAGTTGCATTTGTTCAAATTTTTCATTTCATCTACCAGCTTCTTTACTTCCTCAATTATTTTTAATTGACGATTTGTAAGAGTTCCAGCTTTGTGGGGGGAAAACATGTGCTTTTAATAGTATTGTCATTAGGTCTAGAAATAGTCTCTGACAGCCAACTGCAAGAATTTACAGATCTAGTAATAGTATATTGCTAGTAGATTTACTAATGTCTATGTTTTGTAGAGCTTATACCAAGTAGATTGCACTAAACTTCGTATCTTACACAGCAAAACATAACAAATACGGTTTCAGTAAGCTGCTGTTGTAACTATATAAGTTAGAACAGCAGTTTAATAGATTTCAATGACTACACCTAAAGCATAGTTTGCACCGTCATTCTTGAAAGAAACATTGTAGGCTATGTTTCACTCTGTTTTACACAGCCAGCCAAAATAGACACTGCAGGTCTAACTCAAATAGGGTTTCTGTTGTAGTTTCCCCGCACATAAACGTGATCAATTTTGACTACTATTGATTCTGAAAAAAAAAAAAACAACAAAAAACATAGATGTAAACAGTTTTAGAAGTTTTACTGAAGTTTTTTTGAATGTATAAGACTAAAAGTGAATGTTCAGTTTTGCAATGACTCATTAGTAACAAAGATTTCACATAGCACCATCTAGCGGCACAAAATAAAACAACTACCAAATCCTGGGAAAAAAAGGTCTCTGTGCGACCCCTAAACCTAATTTTTTTTCTCAAACTTTGTATTCCTGATTTTTTTTGGCAACCTCCTATTTTGAAGAACGTAGAAAAAAATTGGAAGAGGTTGGGGCAACTGCAACACCCTACTACAGGGTAATATGTTTTATGGCATAAATGTCTCGAAACATTAAAAGTAAGAATCTGGTGCTTGCATCTCCATTAAAGCAAAACTTGAACAAAATCAGGAATTGGTTAGGGGCACCAGAACTGATTATGTCGCCCCTAACTTACGCTTGCCATTGTCAGTTTACCATACGCCAGAACTGCATGGTAAACTGATTGTGGTGAGCATAGACCAAAGCATCATTTCTTGTATCTGCCTAAACTTGCCAAAACGTAGAAAAAATCTTGGGTTTCCAAAAATCATGGCAAAATCACATTGACAAGACAATTAGGGCAACTGTAATGAAAAAAATTTCTCTGTTCGGCTTTGATACATGTCCAAGAAACTAGTGGCTTAGGTTTTGTTGAACCAGAGGTTCATGATGACATTAGGTGAGGATTGAGGAATGGTTGCAGCTCTTTTAAGAATATGAAAACTTTACCAAGCATGCCATTAAGAAACAACGATTGGAAAAAGTGGTTTACTGAATAAATGTGATTAATTGGATTGAAAATGGATCAAAAATCTTATCAATTGGCTTTGATTCTTGGAGTGAATTATCAGGCTCATTGATGGCAGACAGAAAGTTTGTTAGAAAAATCCAAGTCCCGCATGCTATCATAGAGCGTGGTGTGGCAGTAGCACTTACATAGGAATACGTCTGGCTAATTGATAAATGTGATGAAGATCTGCGTCAATTCCACGCGCATTTTGTCTCAAAGTATACCATTGGCATGTTTTTTGCTAAGTGAGAATAAACACAGTACACTACTTACTTGGCAACATACAATAAGTTGGGTTACACCCATAATATTTCTGCTTTTGAACAGCTAGCACTCTGCAAACAGCGAAACTCTTGTCTTTGCAAAATTGGCTATTTATGAAAAACTTTACTGCCTTTTTGCAACCTCTAAATGGAGATTTTTAACACACGATGGTTTTAGCATAAAAGGAACACATTTACTTTGGTTCCCGTGATAAGTTTTATTGTTTAATTTTTGCTATGTATTTAAGGACCACCCTAATATACATACATCATTTTAAAGACATCAGTAATGCATGGACCAGCTCGAGCTATAACAGCGTAGGCCTGCAGGGACCACATGTATAAAATCAAAGCATTAACATGAAAACCAATCAAGGTATATTAGAAAAAAAATCATAACAAAATCCATAATTCTCTACAAGATTGTTTCTACCTTTTGGACCTCTTCTGGTGAATGCATAGTTAGCCTGTTTACATGTGCACTTTTGGGAACCAGTTCTTAGTTCTAGTGCCTGAATTTTGCTTAGTCACACACAAAAAAGGTTCTGAATTACGTTTCTGAATTAGGAATTGTGTGTGACTCAGCAAAATTCAGGCACTAGAACTAAGAACTGGTTCCCAAAAGTGCACATGTAAACAGGCTAAATATGTTCCAAATTGAAGAGACCAGTTCTAAAAGTACTTAAATCACATTTTAGAAAAAATGAGTTAAGAGTGAATATTAGTTGTTTATCATGCCTTCTATATGTTAAATAAAAAAATTTTTAAGAAAAACTCTGCAAGTGTTTTTTGTGGAAGTTAGTAATTCCCAATTTTGCAATTTTTGTCGCTAAATGTACCTAAGTCCATGCATTTAGTTTAAGTTTTAATTTCTTTAGTGCTTAGGGACAAACAACTGTTAGATAATGGACAGGTTAACGAGATACTGCGTGGCTGAAGCAGAAACAATGCCTTTTGCCGAATTTCTATACTTGTAGACTATTTTGGAAAAACACCAAAGTCCACTCATTTATGGAAAAAGTACCTAAATCTATCATATTCGCAGAAAAAAGTACCTAAGTCCATCATATTCACAGTGAAAGTGCCTAAGTCCATCATATTTGCTGTAAAAGTACCTAAGTCCAAAAATACAAATCTCTGTAACTTCTTGATGTAAAACTGCATGCAATGGTAAATAGTCTTAAAAAGCCCCATTTGACAGTGCCTACCCAGAACAGGTAAACTTTTAATTGCTGCACGCACAACCTGATTTCACGATCATGTGGAAAACTTTACATGTCGTTATCTCAATACTAATTATTTGTGACTTAAGTACTTTTAGAACTAGACACTTCAATTTATTAATGGACTAATAAAACGGTAGGCTATTATGACATGTTAAATACAATAAACAAGAAATTAAGGATCTAAGGTTTTAAAAATTTTGAACAGTTCTTCTGAGAGATGTAAGGTAAGATTTGTACTTTAGTCAGTAAAGATTTGATTTATAGCAATCGTTTCATTTGGTAAAAATTTAATTAATAGCTTTAATTTCATTGGGTAAAGATTTTTCAGTTAAGATTTACTTATTTTGTTAGCTAGGCTATCGTTCTTCTGCGATATGTAAGGTAAGATTTGTATTTTAGTTGGTAAAGATTTGATTTGTAGCAATAGTTTCAATCGGTAAAGATTTAATTAATAGCTCTAGTTTTTGTGGGTAAGGATTTTTCAGCTAAGATTTACCTATTTTGGCTAAAATTGACTGAATGATGGGTAAAGATTTATGTATTATAAACATAATCAGTAGATTTATTCATTGATTGATAAATTGGTAAAGATGCTTGTTTTGAAGATTTTTATCACTGGTGATATTTGTCCTTTTGGCCTTGCTAGCCTTACTGATGAGCCCTGAGATTGGGTGAAACAGCTTCTAAGACATGCTGTTGGAAATTATTTTGAATTGAACTATTAGAATTGAACTATAAAATATTAAATTTGATGAACTATTGGAATTATTAAATGAGAAACTGACAAAGAATTTGCATTGAACTATTAAAATTATCTCTTGTAATATTGTGATTACTTTATATTTAGGGGGAAAAAAAATTGTGTCATGCTCTGTTTAATTTGCAATTCTTTGCCTTTCTACGCTCATGTTCATACCTGTAGTCCTAGCTATACTGACAAGGAATAAAAGACGAATGTCGATTCGGAAACAATATGTCTTAGGCTGTTAATCAAAGGTTTGATTGTGCCTATAAGACTCTGTATACTGTCTAGAGCTTATTATTAATTTTAAAATTATTGCTACTTTTAGATGATGTAATTTTGTAATTGATATTAGTGACTTATTAAATGAAGTAATTTTCTTTATACTGAATAATTAGTTTTTTGAACAAGTAATTGTAACGAAATTTGATTCCTTTTATTTAGGGAATTTTCATAGCCCTGCAAACGTGTAGCTTAACATCATATCAACATACTGCAAATAAGCAATAAAAAGTATGTACAAAGTTTTGTTTTGAAACTGATTGCCAAGCAAAATCAATTTTCTTAGCTGTTTTGCTGGAAATGTGATATTGTCCTCTGGTTGTTGCCAAAACTGGTGGCTCAATGCAGTACAGTATGTGACTTGTTGCCATCCAACACACATCTTCATGGTTTGGAAAATGAAAAGAAGCAGCAGGTCTTTTAGGGTGCATAAAATTCATCTTTGTATCTCCTCTGTCAGGATCAGTTTCAGTTTTGAAGCCAATGTACCAGTTATTATCATAGATAGCAAAAACATAGCCGCCTTGTCTGACATTCGTTGCAGCAGGTAGATCTTGACAAAGAAGTTGTTGGAAGTCAAATACATAACTATAATTTTCATCAAAATTTATGCGCTTTGTAGCAATTTTTGTCGCCGACAGGAGTTTGAAGTTATGAAAACTTCTTGTGCCTTTTATTGTGGTTGCATATGCAAACCTTTGCTGCAAAAATTCTCTGGTTTCTTCCACTACTTGCAGTTCAATTTCTTGGAAGTGAATGCTAAGAATGTTTTTTTTGCAGTGCAGTAGCATCTCTTGCAAATTTAAAATTTGCTGCTTGAGTGGTCGTCTGAGGCTTTCTAATGCTACAGATTTTTTTACTGTATCACCAATTCTATCGCAAGCTGACTTGCCATGGCTGGTGGCAAAAAAAGACCATATGGCACCAACTTCAAAATCATCCTTATTGTTGCGCAAATTAATAAAATTTTTGCAATTTTTGTATTTAAATGCACAACCATCTGTGAAATATTCAATTTTGTTGATTAATCCCAATTTGTTTTTGAGAAAACTGATTGCTTGTTTTTGTATTTGGTAGACCATGCCAACATCATGATTTAAATCCTTGGAAAGAAAGCATAAACTGCAATGCTGTAGAGCACCATTGACACTGTAGTAGCATACCACGGGATGCACAGTGCAATTACTGTGTGTCCAGTGGTATCCTTGAGCCTCATTTTGTACATGAAAAGCGTAGTTCTCGCTAAAATCTATTAAACATAAAACCGTTTCATCTTCCTAAGTTTGTTTGCGTTCTTTAAGAAAACTGGATTGTTGTTTGGCAATAAATGAGTGTGGGAGAAGTTTTATCAGTTTTGTCATTATTAATTTAAGATATTCATTGACAGAGAGGGTTTGACAAATCATTTGTAGTTATCCACTGTGCAAATGTGATATCTTCACTGGTATCGTCAAATTTTTTTCAAGGTAATCTGCCACAACATTATCTTTAGGACAGTTTGCACTTCGCTGCAACATGCAGTCTTTGTTATTTGAATCACATACCATCATAGAAATAAAATCTGTGTAACGTTCTGCAATTTCTGCTGATTTTAACAATAGTATCACGTTTTGATGAATTGTGCACACACACACTGCATGAGTACCAGATGAACCAGCAAGAACACACCATTTTGGCTTCATTGCAGCAATTGTGGAAAATCCTACCTCCACTTCTAGATAGTTTTCCTTAAATGACTGATAAAGTTCTTTCAGTGTGCATGAAATCAGCCTTTTTATTCATATACATTTTGAGAAATGCTGACTTTGTCACTAGCACCAGGCATGATTCTTGTATTTTCGTTATCACTATAAAAATCGATGGTAATCTTTTTTGTTTCATCACTCAAGCTCCTTCCTTTCCTTGTGGGTGGCTTGCTGCAAATTCCATCTGTAGTCAACAGTGATCTGGCTGATTTGACCATGTAATCAGTTACATGAAAATATTTCACAATATCATTGCGTGACCATGAGTTTGGCACAAGAGTTAATAACTGTATTTTCTCTGAATGTTTTGTTTCAGGTTTGTAAATTTTTTCTTTTATCTTTTCCATTAATGTATTAAGGTCTCTAGCCTTTTGTTTGCTGTCACTTTCTCTAGGTGTTTTGTTGCTTGCAATTTCCTTTTGAGGTACTTTTAGTGCAAGTGCTACTCGTTTTGTCATTTCTCCGCTAATTAAAGAAAGTTTTCGTTTTTCGTAATTAGATCGACTTTGTTGTGGCATGCTGTGCAGCTTGATTTGAGATCCCAATTTCTGATAAACTTGTATTTAGCTGACAACTAGATATCTGACCAGCACAAGTATTTTCTTTACGATCTGTACTGCGTATTGTGACATTAGTATCTGAAGAGAAGCATCTTCACAAAGCATATTCAATCTTGATTTACAGATTCCACAAACTTTTTTTCTCTGAATAATTGCAAATTGATGTTTTGCAGATCTTTGGCAAATAACTTGTAAATTTCGTTTGATGTTGTTTTTGTGGGTCTTGAAAGGATTGCAACGATATTTTTGTAGAGCTTTATAATTGTCAATCATCAAAGCTTTGTGGTAAACACAAACAGTTTGAACTTCAGCTTTTCGATCAGTGAAATCAGCTCAATATAGAAGTTTTTCTTCGTCTGCTTGACTAAATGTGCTAAAAGGTATCAATGATTTTGATTTAATGATTGATATTTTATGGCACTCTTCTTCTCTGCTCTTAAGAATTTCTATGCTACAACACTGGAGTTCTTCAACCACACTCATAAACGCTTATTAAAAATAGCCTAAATTCAGAGTAATATAATTTTACCTCCTAAACTATATACTAAAAATAGAGAGAGTTTTTAACAAATTTTATCCTTATTGCTCTATTCATTGCATATATATCTCTGCATACCTCTAGTATATGGTAATAACAGTAGTTTGTTTATATTTACCAAATAGGCCTGTCTTAACTGCAACTGCTAAAATTATTACTGGTATGGTGTAACAAAAGACTCGACAGGCATTAGAACATGCTAATTTATTTTATGACCATGATATGAGTTAATATCACCTATGAGACCACTTAAATTAGTTTCTCCTTCAAAAGAGCTTTCATGTGACACCTTACTTGAAAAATTGAACTTGCTAGATTTGAGCTATTACATTTTAATCTTTTGTTATGCTTGATTGATTTCAAAAGAGCTTGTAAACTTTGACGTAATATTTGAACTTTGACCCCAAACAAAATCAGAACAAGTATGGTTTAGGTCAAAGAGTTTTCTTATCCAAAAAACTTGGTTTCAAGTCTGAACTCCAATTGTAGCCATAGCTTTGACTGTTTCATTGAAACCACTGTCAAAAGGATGTCACATCAAAGTTGAATGAGCACAAAAACTGCCATTTTAAAAATGCTGTAACTCCGCAACCACTGGTTCGATTTTCTTGAAACAATTTTATCTTTACGAGTGAAATTAGTTTGATTGCATTAAAATCTGAGACTTTGGGTTACATGGTCTGGTTGATTTAACATAGAATGACCCTTTTCCAAATCGACCAAACTCATGTACATTCTTTTGTCTTTCACTCAATGTTCGTCTTGCAACCTTCGTACTCTAAATGAGGCATCCATTGTTACCTTTCTAGGCATGAAACTAAACTGTATTTCATTGAAATTAACTAAGACTTAGTATTCTTCTCTCCAACGCTTTTTCAATAATCTTCATGCCATGGTCCAACAACTTCACTCCTTTATACGAACCATAGTTCATCACATCTCCTTTCCTTAAAATTTGGCACCACAACGCTGGTTTTCCATTCATTTGGGATTCCTTTTCCATCCAAAACTTGTTGGCAAAGCTGTAGCATCACTTCCTCTGCAATTCTGCCACCTGCAACAATCATCTTTGTTATTTCAGAGAGCCGCGCAGCTTTTCCCTGTTTCGTCTTCCAGATTGCTTCTCTCACTTCCTTACAAGAAACTTTCTCTACTGGCCTATCAATCATAGCAGCGTCCATCTTGTGGTCCCAACCATTTTCCTCATTCATAATCCTCTCCATATGGTTTTTCCATTATTTTACATCAATGTTCGTGACTGTAACCAATTCTTTGATCTTTACCCTTAATCCATATTCCTCCTTCAAAATCTTTTCCATCCCTTTTCATGAATTTAACGAATTTGATGATGTTGCTTGGTTTCTCACGACTTTCCATTTCCTTTTCAGCTTCTATCTTCATTGCTTTAGCAATCACTTTCGTAGTTTGATTTCCGATTTTCATATAGGATATTTTGTGTAACCGGCCAGTTGGTTGAGCGGTAACGTGTTTGTCTCTGGAGCGGGAGGTGTAAGGTTCAAATCTCGGGCCAGTCAAATCAGACACAGTGTTGCCAACGGCTCGCCACTGCTGCGACTTTTCTTCCAAAGGGTTGTGTTGCCTGGGTGCAATGACGTGGAGATGGGCCCTGCCAACTTGTTACACGCTTCGGCGTATTACAGCGAGTATAATGAAAGATTTGATTGATTATTTTGATATTTTGTGTTCTTCCAACCCAGCTTTGCAAAACGTTTTGAATGCTTCTTTGCTCGTTCTTTTAGCATTCCTCACTTCTTCATTCCACCACCATTTATTTCCTTCTTTCTGACTTTCTGCTTCCCACATAGCTCATCCCATGTCGTCAGAACTCCATCTCAAATGATAAGACTTTTTTGTGTATAAAGGAATGCAGCAAACGGTCAAAGCCAAAGTAGTTAATAATATATTATAAGAGATAGAGAAGTTGGAAGCACAAGATGCTTCTGATGAGAGCAGCAATCTGATAGAAAGTGAACATTTGGACAAACTTTTTGATTTTTTTTACAAAACAAGCAATAACACTTGCCAAAACAGTGATGAAAAGATTATTGAAAGTTTTCTCAATCAAAAGCCTCAACTGCAAATTAGTTCATCTATAGTCTAACTTTCAAAATGATGCACTGAAAAACCTCTTTGTTTGATATAAATCTAGGTAAAGACATGTTAACCCTCTTTTACACAAGGTTTTTAACCAACGGTATTTTACATGAGGAGTGCTACCCCTGTCTAACTCCTAAACCAAAAGTCATGGGAACACCAAATTTGGTATGCGAGTTGGTGTTCACCAAAATTTAGCAGAAAAACTGGTTCTGAGTTTATGATGGCCTTATTTGCAAAAAATAGGGTCATTTTTGCAATGACATCACAGGCGGTTCAAATTTTTTATGTAGGTTTGTTTTTTGATACTGAATCATAAAATACCTAAGTCAAGTTGGTTACATCACAAAAGGTCTTATGATGTCATTTAAGTTAAATATAGGCCAAAAATTGCTCAGATTTCGGAAAGTGATTTCTGGAAACCTCAAAATTCGAAAACTTCTTGTTACCTTTGCAACTTGAAAGATTTAGGAGTTATTTGTGATGAAATTTAATTTTACGTAAAGTTGATTTGAAAAAAAAATTTTTTTGAAGGGATCTATCATGAAAAAAATGAGAGGGCAGAAAATGCCCCCTGTGTAAAATAGGTTTAAAACCCAAAAGAGTTGGATTAAGTGATGAATTGGTGATCTTTTTGAGATGCTTAATTTTTTGAAAGTTAGTGGTTGCACTTGTAATCTTGGTTGGTTGTGCATTTTTTCACCAAAAATTACAAATTTTCTTGGACAAACACTCTTCAAAGATTCTAAGACAATTAAGTTATATCATCAAAAAGTACATTACTGAGTACCAGTATCATGGTACTTTTTAAAAATAGTACCAGTACCATGGTACTTTTTTCAAGCAAGTATCGATACCACAGTACTTTTAGAAAGTACTGTGCTCACCTCTGTCCATTTTCTGTTTTCAGGAAATGTTTTTTGTTATCCAAGGTTTCTGCAATAAGTGTTTCTGTTTCCTAGTTGCAAATTTGTCACGTTTAAAATGATTTCGTTAAATGCACTATAAATTCTTGATTAAAATTACCTGGTGTAATTTCTGGTATTTGATTGAAATAATTTTATAATTTTAATTTCAAATATTCAACAAACTTTGCAGCTTCATAGTTTATGAAGCAACAAAATTGTTGTTTTTGCACAGTTCAGAACATTTACGTTTTTGGGAGGAACTTTTTTTGTTCTTGGACATAGCAAAAGTTAGATAGTGATCCGAGATTTGGTAATTGAGTACTCCCAGTGTTATTTCTAATTCAGACTTATTAGCAAGTATTTGATCAAGCAAGGTTTTTAAACAGGTTGTTACTCGAGTTGCAGAAGTTGTTGTTTGGAAGCAGCTGTTGCTTTTTAAAACGAGATGATATTTTTTGCTAAACTTTCTTGACAGTTATTGCATAGACTCCCCATAGAGTGTTTATCTTTATGTCACCAATTACACAGAACTGTTTGTTAGCCGAATTAAGATGTGCCAAACTATTAATTCTTGCGAGTTTTTTTTGAAATGGAAGTTGATAGATACAACCAATTATGCGTTTACGTTTTCTAGAGAATTTATACGGTCAGCAAATTTGAACCATAATTCTTCTACCCCATTCATACTACAGGTAGATTTGTTAGTGTTTTCAACTTTTATATTTTGTTTAAAGTAGACCCCTACTCCTCCTACTGTTGTTGGAGAATTACAATGAAAAAATTTATATACTGGAATTAAGGTACCGGTATTGATTAAGAAAACATCCGCAGTTTGCGGTTTCAGTTATACGTGAAATGTCAGGCTTATAGTGAAGAGAAAAGGATAAATCATAAATTTTATCAAAGCATTTATGTAACGATGAACTATTTAGTGGAGAATAAAAATCAGATCATTTTCATCAATTTTATTTTTCATGCAAAGGTTGGATTGATATTTAAGGGTTATGGTAAAGTGTTTTGGTTTAATTTGGTAGCTTCGTATTACATTAAAACGCCTGCAACACTTTTCTGTTATTTCATAATCTTAATTGCATTTTCATCTTTTGTGTTAAACGCAGCATTTTGTTCGAAGAGTAGTTGCCATGTGCATTTGAACTGATAGTAGATATACAGTATAGCTAGAACAGCATTGCCTGTGTTTTAAGTTATCGTATTGAGTTACAGTGTTTATTGTAACCGTAGTTTGATTTTTACAATCTGTTTAGCTATTTTACTTATTGTGGAGGTAGTTATGTTATAGCTTGTTAAAGCCCATTATTTCATGACTTATTATAATTATATCAGTAATATGTTGTGTTGACGACTCAGTTTCAATGCAAGGGTGTTACAGAAACAAAATTTTCTGCAACTTCTGTGAAAGACAATTCATTTAGCCCAACATTTTGAAGAGCTGTTTGACTTGAAAACAAAAAAATTAGCATTACTGTGCAAGATGTTAATCGAAGTACCAACGAGAGAATTCTACCACACAATAAGCACACACCTGCAAATAATTAAAATTCTACAGTGATGATTAAACTAGTTTGCATCAGATTCAGAATTTTGCCTTTCATAATCAGTTAAAGTTTGGTTGTGCTTCACATCATCAATGTGTAGACAGGATTTTGCTTTTTCAATTCTCCATACGGTTCTTTTTTTTTTGCTTCTTTGTACGCCAAAATAAGTTGCTTATTTTGCTGCTGAAGTTGTCTAGGTAGGTGCTTAGTAACATAAAAGTAGTTTGTCTTGCTGCCGAATGTTCATTTTCTTTTTTCTTTGTATTCCTTTAGAATTTTCAGATACCTTATGATCGAATTTTTGTCAGAATAGTTCATTTATTTTGCAATAATTAGTCAAGTTATGCGGTTTTGGTTGTAGTATGCTGCAGTAGACGTTCATTATTTTCTTCAATACCATGAATCAATAAATTGAATGTTTTGTCATAAAGCTGTTTATCTTGGAGTTCTTGCGCATTACGTTTTTGAAATTTATTCAAGCTAGGATTTAATGCTTTCACCTTGTCTGAGACATAATTTGATTTGAATTTTTTTGCTTTTCAAAGGGGCTTTCAATTGCTAAAGTTAACCATCCTGATTAAAGCAGCTCTCAAGTTCTTACCACCAACTGACTTTTCAAAAAAACGTAAACAACAATTAGAACATCAGGGATGGAATTGCCTTAGTAACATTTGTGATTTTTTGAAAGTTGGAGAAGTTTGAATTATATGTCGATAGATACAACCAATTATGCGTTCATGTTTTTCTAGAGAATTTGTACCGCGTCATTCTATTATAATACAGGCTATTATAAGTTTTAAAATTTTGTAACCCACCCTCTTAAAATTTTTTTGGTTTTGAATATGTTGCGGTCGTAAGTGAGAGATAAAGATTTGTGTTGGTTTCATCAAAATCCATGAAGCGGTTTATGAGCTATCAGCGTTAACATTTTTTCCACTAAAGGTGTAATTTGCATTACGAAAACTAAAAAAGTGCTTAAAATCATTTCTTAGGGTACATTGACAAACAAAATGTGCATTCTTATGGTTTTGGGGACTAGGAATCCATATTTTTACTCATAATGGTGATAAAAACAAAGAAAATCTCTGTACTTAATGACTGAAATTTTTGGTGTTCCTCCACTTTGATGCCTCATATCTAAAATCTGCAAACAAAATTTTTCCCTAATTGTTTTGTGTGGGTAAATAAAGATAAAGGTGTTATGTTGCATATTTTTTTAATTAGCATGTAGACACATGATATTTTTGTATCACAAAAAAATTTCATGTTAGCAATTACTGTTTGTTTAATGAGTAGTTATGCGTAACTGAAGCAGTTTTGGATATAACACGCAGAGATTAAAGCATTGTGAGTTTTGTGTAATTTTAAGGCTTTACAGTCGATATTCAGGTTAAAAAAGCTGATGCCCAATTATACTTATACTACCCTTTAGTGAATATAAGCACATCAACATCATAATTATAGTGGACTTCAGCAACATTACCATTAGCACACAACAATTAGCTTATCCATTGCAACTATTCTGTATTAGTTTATGTGACAATATGTCTTTAGTGTGTACTCAACACTATTTCACACCAGTTGTTTTGTGTGCTGTACATTATTTTTTGCTTTTTTACGCACATTTAAGTGTTTTTAGGTGTTAACTTAACACTATTGTGCTTGCTTCCAACAAAAGAAATAAAAATAATGCCATTTCAATACAATGCAAATTATTCATAATCAATAATAATTAATCACTAAGTTTTAAAAGTACGAGTATGTTGCAAAATAGTGTAATGGATCACAGAAAAGGATGTCTTAGACTTTAATATAGTAAAGGTCATGCTTTAAAATAAGGCAGTCTCTACTTTGCCTCTTGCGGCAAAATAGTCCGATGCTATTCTGGCTCTAGAGGCAAAATAGCCCTAAATGCGATTTAACAGCCCTAAATAACCATTTTGCCATTACTGTCCTGGTCGTTGACTTAGACCTTAGACCCTAAGCCTTATTTTGCCTGAAATACAAAATTGCTACTTCTTTAAATTAATGGTCACTGGATGAACAAAAGTCAGTCTCTGCACCATAAGGTTCTGGATTTGACTCTAGTTTTATCAGAAACAATGTTGGAATTAGATTGAAGAAGTATGTAGAAAGCCTTGCTACTTTAAATGCTAAATAAAGTTTTGTGGAAACTAGAAAAGAAGTGGCGGAATGGTATGTCTGCATGCTTTTGTCAACATCCAAGCCCAGTCACTACTATGGCTGTGGAATGTTGTACAGTAATAGAATATTCAAAATATACAAGAAAACTTAAATTTTTGAACTAAATTTTAACACTTACAAAATAAAAACGCAACCTAAATTTGCGATTACAACATCTGAAGTTCCTTTCACTTGTGACATAAAACGTGACCAATAAACATGAGACATTTATAATGATCATCTAGGCAAAATAACAAGCCTAAAAAACTGTTTTGGACCAGAGG
Organism: Trididemnum nubilum; assembly: GCA_963965965.1. NCBI lineage: Eukaryota > Metazoa > Chordata > Ascidiacea > Aplousobranchia > Didemnidae > Trididemnum > Trididemnum nubilum. The sequence continues at coordinate 29,261,392 of OZ014472.1, read as the reverse complement.
TTTCCATGGCTTTTCTTGCAGATTTGCAGAGATTTATAAGTGATGTATATAAAAAAAATACAAAACATTTCGGAGCATCATGCCATCAGGACCCCACACTAGCTCTAATTCTGGATTGTTTTGGCATACTTGAATGATTACATGCTCCTTAAGCTCATGTTAAATCATTGCATAACTAATGTTACATACAACATAAACAAATACTCATAAACAGATTAATAATGAAAAGAGTTAACAGTTTATTCAGTACTATGTTCGCTACCCTAGTCAGAAAAGATTTTATTTTTACTCATCTGCACTCTGCAGGTCAGTAAAAAGATTGGAAACCACTGTCCCTGGCAATTACACATCTATCTCTGACAAAAATTTAAACTCCTCATCAGTGATCTGATAAACACAAGCAGATCTGCAGCATCTGCTGATGTTCGTGGTAGAAATTTGTGATACAACGTCAGGTTTTCGGACATGCATAAATAATATCATCATGCTTTGGCCAATAAAAGGTTTGCCATGGCTCATTTCATCACTTATGGTACTAATTTTCCACAATCCTCTATGCTTCATACTAATAATTCTCAAGATAATCGCTATACAATGCAGTTGATGTTATTTATTGATAATTTGACATCTGTAACATCACATACCAGTTCTGTAATTGATCTTCTGCAAGTAAAAAGCTTTAGATTTAAATTTTCAGAATTTATGCCTATTGTCAGTTTAGTATTTGCCCTGCCTGTTAGCTTTAACGCTTTAACCATGCAATTAAGTGAACTCTTACCTTAAAAAAGGCAAATCTTAACAAGATTAAGTAGGTAAATTTTTTTTCTAGAACATTCACTATCACATCAGTTTGTGTTGTTTTACAATGATATAATTCATGAATGCTTAAATATTTTTGAGAAAGACAATTCACATTTTTGACTGAATTTAACCTGTCAATTACTGAAGTATGCAACTGACCACCTTTGTTTTTATTTACTCACATGAAACAATTAGCTTTTATTAGTCCTTGACAATAGTTTTGGGAAAAATTATTTTTGCAGATTTTAGATATGAGCATCAAAGTGGAGGACCACCAAAAATTTCAGTCATTAATTTGAGTTTCTTTTTATCGTTATGAATGAAAATATTAATTCGTTGTCCCTAAAACCATAAGAATGCTTATTTTGTTCGTCTATGTAGTCCAAAAAATAATGATTTTAAGCCCTTTTTTAGTTTTTGTAATGAAAATTAGTGCCTCTAGTGGCAAAAATGTTAATGCTGATATCTTGTAAACTGCATTATGGATTTTGATGAAATCTACACTAATTTTCATCTCTCACTTACAACTGTAACTTCAAAAACAAAAAAATTCTAAGATGGTTGGTTACATTGACTGTCTGTATTATATTACTATCACCCTACCGGCAAATTCGTACCATAATTCTTTTACCCCATTCATACTAAAGGTAAGATTTGTTAGTGCTTCCAACTTTTATATTTTGTTTAAAGTAGACTCCTACTCCTCGTACTATAGCTGGAGAATTACAATGAAAAAATTTGTATCCTGGAAATGAGATATTGATTATGAGAACATCAGTGGTAGATCTTGATTAAGACTCATTAAGAAAGCTAAGCGAAGACGTTTAATCTAATACAGCCTTTTTGAAGGCTACCCATTTCTCAGTGGAAATGATAGCTCAGACGCTACTAAAAGCTATTTTGAAATTCTATACCACTAACAACCTTTTCAAATATATGTGAATTTATTTAAGTTTTACAAAAATCTTGAATGCTGCTTGAGTTGTAATTTTTTTTTTTTTGATATGCCTGAAGTAATTATATAAATATATAAAGCTTTGGTCTGATGAAGCTAGTCTGCCTGCTGCTAGGACTAGCGGCTCAGACTAGCTGTTTTGAACTAACCAGTTAGTCCAAGGCAAAACTGGTCATACGAGGAAAGTGGAATACCCTGCTGGTTGTAAAATTTGGTGTTATTTTGCTTTTGACTCTTTATGTATCGGTAGTAGAGTACCTGCTGCCTATATTGCTTGTCACAAGTCTTTGAGAAACCAGGAAAAGAAGCACTGCGCTGTAGCATTATGTAAATCACACTGGTTTCACTTGATCACTTATTAAATTTGCATGTCATTTCGTCCACAAGTAATTCCATTGTGAGCATTTTGCAATCTGTGATTTTGCTTCATTCTGATTTTGAATTTGAACAAGATGCAGTATTTGAGTTTTCTTTGTTATCTTATTTTGAATTTAATATCTGAAGTTCTACTGTTATCTTCAGTTATTTTACATGGTGTCAGAAGTAAGATTAGAACTTATGCCACCATTCAAAGACCAAAGAAAATCAGACAGAACGACTGAAGAGACAGAAGCATTATTATGATTGGGGTTAATGATCACTTGACCCATTTTCGATGGTGATCCAATTCACTTTAAAAAATGGAAACCTGGAACCATCATGAACAAACACACCACCCCACGCTCTTAGGACATTAGGGATGAGCATGACCACATCTTCAGAAGAAATCAAGAAAACATTTATAAGTCTGCATTTGACCCCATTATACCACCCAATGAAAATCCCAAAAACATTGTAGAATCTCAAACCTTGGCCACAACTACTTCTAACCAGCAAGCACCCTTGACTGCAGTTTTCAGATATTGGAGACCCCTTCGCCTTCCTAAATTCTTTAGCCATAATTTTTTGAGCAATAGTTTGTGATTGTTCATTCTCAAACTAGGGTCTACAGACTTTAACATTTACCAAACTGATGGTTCTCCAGTCTTAACAATCTCACAGAACAGTTATTCGAACAAAAACAAAGCGCTTACTCGAGCAAGTCTGTTCCGATTAAAAGCTTGTGGGTAAAACTCTTAAAGCGGTGTCAAAGTACAGCATGCGAATAACATCAAACATAAAGCGCTGGGTGCAAAGAAGGATGTAACATTGTATAAATCACTATGGTTGCACTTGATCAGTTGTTAGATTTGCATGTCATTTCATCCACGAGTAATTCCATCGGGAGCATTTTGCAGTCTGTGATGTTTCTTCATTGTGATTTTAAGTTTGAAAAGTTGCAATGTTTGAGTTTTCTCTGTAATCTTGTTTTCATTATAATTCCTGAAGTGCTACAGTTATCTTTAGTTATTTTACATGCGCTTCTGCAGATAGGAAGTAAAGCGCATATTGTGCACTTGTGCAGTATTAATTACCATCTTGATTGCAAAAGTTATTCATTGATGCAAAATAACAAAAATTTTACCATTTTCAATGAATAACTAAATGGTGTTTAAGATCACAGATTTATGAACAATTTTGAGGTGGTGCAAAATTTAACTATGATTTTCAGTAAAGTCAATTTCATTTGGACTTTTCCAATAAACTTTCTTGAAAGAACTCTTCAGTTACGATCTCTCTATAGTTTGGTATGTGGTGAATAGGACCTTTAAAGACTAATGTAACTTTTGTATTTGTGTTTTTTTGGATAATGCATTAAGGAAAATTGCAATCTACAATAAGGAGAAAAGCATTCTGAGGAGATTGCACAGTTAGCGGTCAGAGAAATGCAATCTAGATCATGAAAACAGGCTCAGATCTTGAAACAGCTGGAGGGTAAATACAAACTGCTTTTGCCCACACCAATCCGTTTTTCCGTGAAATATAAATGGCTTCTTTTAGGCTCAAGTAAAATTGAGAACAAGCTATGGTTAGGACTTTAAACCACACATCAAAATAGTTGAGTGCACACTAGTTGGATTCCGACAAATGGTGGTCTATGGCTGAATCACTCTTTGGTTTAAATGGAGTCTTACTTTTTGCTTTGCATTTTCTATTTGGCTGGATTTTTGTTGATTGGTATTGGTGAGTTCCCCTGCTCCTGAATTGGAGTGGTTTTTCACCCTAATTGGTTTTGGAACATGCTGCTTACTGCATTCCTGAAACCGTTGGGTTGTGCAACCTGCGTACCAACTATCACAATGCCATACATAATCATGAATAACCATACTTTTTTGATTGGCGGAAAGCACATTCTTTTTGGCAGCAGGTACCATGCCGCTTGGCTCTAGAAGATCCAACATGGTGATACTTCTCTGTAGCAATTTTGCACAGCAATTTTAATTTGATATTTTAATTACTGGGAAGTTGATCCTTTCCACGGGCTTCGAAGGTACACTGGAACTTTTCTGCTCCAAAGGGTTTGACTGTGGAAAATCTTGCAATTTTTTCCAATGTGTACTTGAGCACTATATTTTCAGGGTACCTGCTGCCGAGTAAGATCTTTTTGATAAAATCAATTTCTTGCTTAAGCTTGTTTTTAGTGTATACCATAAGTGCTCTGTGTTCCAGTGTTGTGATTGGAAAAAACTGAACTTGGAACTCCTTGTGGAAAGAACCAAACTTGGTTTTGAGACCAGTGTATACCGACAGCCCACTTTTTTTGATCAATACATCCGCTGGAAATCCTTCAGCTCGAGAAAACAAAAAAGAAACCTAATCGCCAGGCTGGTATACAGAGCACTTATGACATGTACCAAAAACAAGCTTACGCAAGAAATTGATTTTATCTACAAGATGTTACTGCCAAAAAGGATGTGCTACCTGCCAGGCAATGAAGTATGGTTGTTTATGAATATGTATGGCACCGTGATAGTAGGTACGTAGATCGCACAACCTAAAAGCTTCAGAAACGCATTAAGCAGCATACTCCAAAAACAATTAAGGCAAAAAACCATTCCAACTCAGGAGCAGGGAACTCACCGATCCCAATCAACAAGAATCCAGCCAAATAAAAAATGCAAAGCAGAAAGTAACACACAATTCGAACCAGAGAGGGATTCAGCCATTGGCCACTATTTGTCGGAATCCAACCAGTATGCTCGCAGCCATTCTGATTCGTGTTTTAAAATCCAAACCGCAGCTTGCTCTCAATTTCACTTGAGCCTGTTGGAAATCATTTATATTTCACAGAAAAAACGGATTTGCGTGGGCAAAAGAAGTTTGTATTTACCCTTCAGCTGTTTCAATAAGATTTGAGCCTGCTGTCATTACATAAATTGCATTTCTCTTTACTGCTGATCGTGCAATCTCCTTAGAGTGCTTTTCTCCTTATTGTAGATTGCAATTCTCCTCAGTGCATTATCCTAAAAAACCACAAGCACAAAATTTGCATTGGTCTTTAAAGGTCCTACTCACCACATACCAAGCCAGACAGAGATTGCAACTTAAGAGTTCTGTTTGCAAAGTTTGTAGCAAAAGCCCAAATGAAATCGACTTCACGGAAAGTCATATTCAAATTACACAGATTTTACATGCACCTGATAAACTTGTGACTTCAAGTGATCCTATAAATGCAAAGTCTCCGAATTTTCATTTTTTTGCTATAGCTAGTGATTTTCGTCATAGCACAATATAGCCTCAAACAGTTATTTTAAACGTGATCAAAATGTATCAATTGCCACAATATGTTTTATGCAACTTTCATAGATTGTTGATCTACTACTACTATTCAATAAGCATTTTTTAATTTTTTTTTTCAAATAACGAATTTCAAATAGGCTTTTTCGAAACTACTCGTTTTCACATAAACACAGTAAATTGCCTTTCAGCATTTCATATTTTAAAACACATCTCAACTTGTTACTGTTTTGTTTGCGAGGATTTTTCATTGTATATCTAAGCTAATTCTCGGATTGCTGTTCTACATTCTAATTTAAACTGATAGCAGGTTGTTTTTATCCTGCTCCAGGTTTCCTTTGATTTTCTGACAAATTTTATACAGAGTGAAAAGAATTTTACAGTATTTATGCAGTTTATTGCTCAAAAAAGTTATCTGCTTTTTGACACTCAAGATGCTTTTATAGACGAAGTATATATATATTAATTTATTCTCACTGATTGCTGTGTGGTTTTTGGACATCTCAACTTGATACCAATTTAGTGCTAGATGTTCTGATTATTTTAAATTCTGTTTTTTAACCATTTTGATATTTGCATGTGTGACTCGATCACTTAAGATACTATGTGTTGATCAAAGTTTATTCATAAGAGGCATTATTTGTGATGTCACAATTTTTACATTGCCACGTTTTCATAAACTAGCAAGTGTTTAACTTTACTAGTGTCAAAAAACTAGCATGCTAGTCCTACTAGCAACTACCAATGACCAGGTCACGTGGAGATAGTTTTCATTTTTTCCAGCTACTAGTCGACTAATGCTGACTACTTAGCCTTGTGTGACCAGGGCTTAAACGCATGATTGTTTAGATTAACGTTTTTCAGTACATTTTTTCATTTTTGAATGTTTCCAGTTATAACGTTCAATTTGCAGAATTCGTCTTCAGTAATCACATTACAATTTCTGTAATATTGTTTTCAGGAGCTACTTCATGATGGTGTTTTTGTTTGTCGTCGTAACTGTTACCAACATTATGTCTCTAAATTACAATATTCCAATACCTTTGCATACAGTATTTAAATCTGTAAGTATACCTAATAGTTTTTAAATTTTCATTTTGTAACATTTAATTAAAGTACAATCAGCCAAATTGAATAAAAGCAAATATAAAGAAAATGATTTCTGCATCGAATAAGACCATCATCAATCTCAATCATCATCATTTCATGTTGGATCCGGTATTGTCCCCATCGATGGAGTTGACCAGGTTTCGTATGGTCATTGTACTATAATTAAATAGGCCAAACAATCAAAAAGTTCTAGAACTGCTCTGCCACCCATCCAAAAGTTTGAAGCTTACCAGCAAAAGCCAGAGAGTCAGAAGTGGAAGGTATGTGAAAGAACAAACTCCCAACCAAAAACGGTTACAGTGTAAACTAGCAAAACAGCTGGAATAAATTGTGGCACAAAGGTATAATAAGTATAAATGCGAAAAAATGCTGGCACTAGCTACATGACAGGTAAAAGGTTAAAAGCACAACAGTCTGTTTCATCCTAAGGACTCGTTAGGTACTACTGTAATCTGTAAAGTAAATATTATAAACTAAAACGTCAAATCTCTAAAAGCTAAAACTGTTATGTTATTGAAGAACCTGTCAAGCTAAAACACTATCAAAGTCTGCAAGTTGCAGTGTTGAAATTCCGCACTGATTAAAACATCGGTTAAAAAATAAAAACTATGGTCGAACGTTTTTCAACTTGTATTTGCCTTTGTGCCTGCATTTCCCTGAAAACTCTGATCTTTTGTTAAGCGCATTCCATTTGTCAGCTAAAAGAATTGCGAGTTTCTCAGTCAGGCATAAATTGCAGGATCGAGACTCTGGTTGGTAAGTAGTGGCTCGATCAGCAATAGACCATTTGATTATGGGCTAATGGCCATAATCTTTAGCATTCCAAAGTGCTTTTGAGAGTTTTGTCACATTTCTTTTCTCTCGATATCTGAAAGAGTGGGTGTGATAGTAGTAACGGGTCTTGAATTTCGTTTCCGTGCACCCAATATTATGTTTGGAGGAGCCATCAGATGTGATCGAGGCATTGTAAATGACAGCCTTTTGGTGGCATTCTCCATTGAGAGGGCAGTTCGCTGAGTTGCGGCAGTTGCAAGGAGGGATGGTGGTGTTTGACTCCTGCTTGTTACTGAGAAGGTTTTTGTTGTGGCTGTATATAATTGTAGACATATTGGGCATGCAACAACTGTAGCTGACTTTTGGGTATTGCAGTAGCATACTTTCCGTAGATGCTGGTGAGGGGGAAGTGCTTATCGACGAGCTTTAAGAATTCTGTGCCGATGTTGTTCTTGACACTTTTGCTAAAGGGGGGATTAAACCATACTATATTGCGCTTGCAATTTCTTTTTGCACGGGTATCTGCAGCATGGTTGTCCTAAGGAAGTCCTTGATAATCACTTGTCTTTATGGCGAGGACACATGCAAATTTCTGACGTTCGACAACATAGACTTTTACCCATCGATCACAGATCTTCTAACAAAATCGCTTGAATTTGCTCAGAACTATGTTGAACGTAAGGACTTGTGCAAATTCCTGAAGTTTGACATCGTAGACTCCTACCTATCTATCACAGAAGATCTACCAACAAAATTGCTTGAATTTGCGCAGAACTATGTTGAGGTTGATGAACACACTGTGAACATCATCAAGCATTGCCATCAATCCATCCTGTTTTCAAACGGTAGTGCCTGGTCCAAAAAGAACAGTCCACAATTTGATGTTGCTATGAGCTCTTTTAATGGCGCTGAAGTGTGTGAATTAGTAGGCCTCTACGACCTATGTGCTGTATCATCTATCATCTGTCATTGGAGACAAAATGAATATTGGCCTCTACAGAGATGATGGCTTGGCAATTCTTGAAGCAACTTCAGGTCTCGAAACGGGTTGAATTAAGAGAAGCTCATCAAGAAGCTCTTTACAGACCACAATCTGCATATCATAACGGAATTAGGCCTCATCTAAACTGACTTTCTGGATGTTACATTCAACCTAAAATCTGGAAAGTACTGGCCTTATCGTAAACCCAATGACCAGCCTCTCGATATCAATGCGGGATCCAATCATCCGCCAATGATTGAAAAACAACTGACCAGCATGTTGTCCAAGCGGTTATCTGAGCTTTCTTGCAATCGCGAAAAATTTGCAAAGACTGCCACTCCGTGCAATATCGCCATGAAGACAGGTGGTTATCAGGAGGACTTGCTTTCGACAACCATGCTGCAGATACCCGTGCAAAAAGAAATTGCAAGTGCAATGTAGTATGGATTAATCCCCCCTTTAGCAAAAGTGTCAAGAACAACATCGGCACAGAATTCTTAAAGCTCGTCGATAAGCACTTCCCCCTCACCAGCATCTACGGAAAGTATGCTACTGCAATACCCAAAAGTCAGCTACAGTTGTTGCATGCCCAATATGTCTACAATTATATACAGCCACAACAAAAATCTTCTCAGTAACAAGCAGGAGTCAAACACCACCATCCCTCCTTGCAACTGCCGCAACTCAGCGAACTGCCCTCTCAATGGAGAATGCCACCAAAAGGCTGTCATTTACAATGCCTTGATCACATCTGATGGCTCCTCCAAACATAATATTGGGTGCACGGAAACGAAATTCAAGACCCGTTACTACTATCACACCCACTCTTTCAGATATCGAGAGAAAAGAAATGTGACAAAACTCTCAAAAGCATTTTGGAATGCTAAAGATTATGGCCATTAGCCCATAATCAAATGGTCTATTGCTGATCGAGCCACTACTTACCAACCAGAGTCTCGATCCTGCAATTTATGCCTGACTGAGAAACTCGCAATTCTTTTAGCTGACAAATGGAATGCGCTTAACAAAAGATCAGAGTTTTCAGGGAAATGCAGGCACAAAGGCAAATTCAAGTTGAAAAACGTTCGACCATAGTTTTTATTTTTTAACCGATGTTTTAATCAGTGCGGAATTTCAACACTGCAACTTGCAGACTTTGATAGTGTTTTAGCTTGACAGGTTCTTCAATAACATAACAGTTTTAGCTTTTAGAGATTTGACGTTTTAGTTTATAATATTTACTTTACAGATTACAGTAGCACCTAACGAGTCCTTAGGATGAAACAGACTGTTGTGCTATTAACCTTTTACTGTGATTTTAGAGTTATATTTTTCTCTGATTTTACTTTGTATATCATCGAGCACTGTTTCAGAAGATTGACTATCAACGATTTTCTGACAGGTAAAAGTGTAAAAAGGTTAAAAGTTACCAGCACCGGTGTTTTACATTTTTATTTGTTGTGTTACTAGGATGTACTGATATCAAAATTTTTTCTAATTCTGATACCAAGAGTGATATTAAGCTAGATTACTAATTTCTGATCTGATTCCAATTACCAATTTTGATATATGTAAAGATGATTTTGATGTATGTAAAGCTTATGAAAGTTTTTAAAGTTTTTGTTTACCATGCAGATACCCTCCTGATGAGTCGAAAGACGAAACAGGCTGTAGGGGGTTTTAGATTGCTTTTAGTTATGTACATTTTATGGTCTGTATTTCATTATTTTGTTAATTGCTCTGAGATATCATCTAGCACTTTCTGAAAGCATCGACCTATTTCACACTATGTAAAGCTGATTTAGAAAAAAAAAGGTTTAAATATGGAATTTCTTTGAGTATGAGACAAGATGTGAAGATTCTAATAAGGCCAGTAGGCAGATCTTGTTAATCTTTGCTCTGGAACTTCAATGCAAAATCATTTTTCAAAAAAGTATAGGTGACATTGTCTAGTAAGAAAATGTGGGAAGGATCCATATGGATCTTTCTGCGACTACTTTTCTGTGGTAATATTTGTGAATTTTTGTTTCTTTGGTGTATACACTTTTTTGAAGCTTGTGTTTGTTTTTTCAGTTCCTATACTTTCCTATTTCAAATATCAATATTCTGCAGAGTTTGCTTGACTTATTTCACAAGAGGTGGGGGGGGGACGAAGGTTGAGCAATTTTGTTTCATTTTAACTTGACTTTGAGTCAAATTTAATTTTATCACAAGTTAACCCTCAGAATTGGAAGTTTTATTCACAAATTAACTCTCAAAATTGGGTAGAAAAAAGTTCACTTTTTCGAATTTGTTCAGTTGTAGCCAGTGCAAGAAAATTTGGGCGTTTTTGGCCCATATTTAGCATATAAGTAGAGGAAACGACTCTTGTTTCTGTCCACATATCACCTTGACTTTGTCATCAACTCAAAATCTTTTTGTTAGAGAATAGGTGAACAATAAAAGCACTGAACTTGGAGCTGCCATGACCTCCAAAACTTAGAAAGATTGCTTTATTACAACTCTTATTATCACCGAACAAAAATTTATTTAGAGGGCAGTTTTCTTAACAATCAGGCCCAAATAATTTTTCCTGGGGTGATTTTGCTTTGACACACTTTTTTTTCATCACAATTTTTTCAGGCACAAATTAGCTACAGTTTTCCAAAAACGTTAAGAAAGTTCAGGCATTTTATTTGTCGATATTCTGCATAATCACAAGAGTGTTGAAGCAAAGTCTCATGGCAACAGCGACAAAACACTCAATCATATTTCAAAGTTTGAAAAAAACACTACCAATGGACTCAAATGCACACTGACTGATACGTAGGAAACACATTCCGAACAGCAGTTGTTAGTTTTTGTTGTGAAAGGCGACAACGCAATTTCTCTCATTGCTGAGGCACAAGCACACTTGGCACTTTATACAATAAACTCTGCTTTGCCTGGTTTTACAGAGCCTGCATTTACTAGGTTTGCATGACTTGATTGAATGTAATGTCAGCCACTGGAGATAGAACAGAAGATGCTTTTCATTTGTTGATGCCAGAGCTTGATTTGCGTTTCGGAGGCCGACCAACTCCAGTGATGATGGCTCTGGAGTGAATCAGTGCAGAAGCGATAGCCATGATAAATCTTAGCAAATTCAGCCTTGGTGGTTTGAAGATACCCAACTGATCGCAGTGTTGGTGATACAACAACCATCCATTGACCTGCGCAATATCTATAGTGAAAAAGTATTTCAAATACCATCACTTGGTTTTGATGTGGGTACGGTACAGAGAAATTAGCATGTCTGCAAGGTGTATTCCATCCATGTTCTTATTGTATTCAAGGCCAACTGTGGCAAGTGATTTGAACATACTTTTTGGCGGACTTTTCCCAGCACTTCACGGGATCACTAGCATCTGGAGCACAATTGTCGATGCTATTTGGACTCTCTTATTGTCATACCATTTGATGACTTTGAGACCAGAATTAGCATTTGTTTTCTATGCGTATGACCTTCTTCCAACTTTTTTCAACTCTTTTTCTGGTGGCAGGGAGCAATTTTTCATGTGATCTCTCAATGTTGCAGTGGCTAAAAAAACCATTGATTTCAACTGCGAGCATAACTGTTATGAGCGAAACCAATTCTTGAAAAAAAATTTGATGTTTGGGGAAATTTTTCGGTAATTTAAGAACCACATACGACCCTGTGTTCTTTTTTCCATCAGTTGATGTTGAAGCCCCTTGATACAGAAAAAAATTATTCATCATTCCTGATGTACAGTGCGTTCAGAAAGTCACTGTGCACCTGCAATTTTAAAACAAGAACGATATCCTGTGTTCTAAAAATCAATAACAAAATATTTTGAATTGTCAATTTTATGTGAAGAACAATGACCGTCTCTTAATTTATTAAAAATAACAAAAATAGAGTCACAACAACTGCTGGAAATGCCCACCAAGTTCGTGAATACAAACGTTAATTCGACGTTTCAAGTTTTCGAACACTCGATGAATTTCCTCTTGGGTAATGGCTTCAATTTGGTGTAGGATGTTATCACGTAGGTCTTGCAAAGATTGTGGTTTGTTTCGGTAAACCTTTTGCTTTGTCGCTCCCCACAGGTAAAAGTCCAAAACACTTAGATCTGGGGATCTTGGCGGCCAAATTCCTTTGGAGATGATTGTGTTCGGGAAGATCTCATTCAAAAAATGAAGCGAAATGTTCGCGGTATGTGCTGTTGCACCATCCTGCTGAAAATAACCAGTCGATCGTTCTTCTTCAGTTAACTGGTCGATGAAAGCAGAAAGGATTTCCTTGCAGTACCTTTCTGATGTTATGGTTTCAGTAAAAAAGATGGGACCAATTACACGCCTCCTGGACATGGCACACCATACTCCAACTTTCAAGGAATGCAGAGGCTTCTCAACAAATTCATGCGGATTTTCACTGGACCAAACTCGAGAATTTTGGCTACTCACATATCCAGACAAATGAAACCACGCTTCATTGGAAAAAAAAGTCTTGTCGAGCATTTCATCCTCATTCAGATGTTTCTTGAACCAATGACAAAACTGGAGTCGCTTTTCAAAGTCTGTGTCTTTCAACTCATGTTGACAAGTAACACGATATGGATATAAGCTTAAAGCCTTCCTCACGGCGGCATGTGCAGTTCCAACGGATACATTCACTTGTTGAGATAAACGGCGCATTGACTTTGTTGGACTCTGGCTCATGGCTTCCGAAATAACATTGACTTTTTGTTCCGTTAAAATCGTTGGTCGACCTGAGCGGGAGGCATCATGAATGGATCCAGTTTCTCTGAACTTGTTCACTAACGCTCGAACTGCATTTCGATGAGGTAATGCTGTTTCGGGAAACTTTTTGGCAAATTTTTCCTTCACTGCTTTTGTGTATTCACCATTTGCACGAAAGACATGTTCAATCAAAAATACTCTCTCCTCCGTTGACAAAACCATTTTAAATTGGATTTAACTTCGCAACAAATTGACTTTCGTCAATGATTAGATTGAATATCAAAATGACAATTTTTTAAAAAATTTAAAACGCTCGGTTTCAAGGTCAAATTGTGTACGTTTGAAGTTTGCTCGCTCGAAAAGTGCATTTAAAAAACATCAAAGACGAAATACGAGAAACGAAAAACGCTGATTATCTAAAAATAAAGCAGACAATGAAAGGTGCACAGTGACTTTCTGAATGCACTGTACCAGCCCTCACAAAAGTTTTAAATTTCCATGTTTTTAGTTTTTTTGAGATGTATTGCTTAATTCGACTGTGAACTGTTTTCGCTGGGATAGTTTGTTCACCAATTGAGTTTTCCGTTTTAGGTTCCTACTTGGTGCAATTTTTTTAACGTGATCTAATGCAGGCTGAATTTTAAACAACTTTTTTTTCCAGATCTCTTCATTTTCAAGAAGCAAATTGTCATTTACATGCAAATATTTTTTCAGCACTCTTTACCTGGTTTTTGCCATCATGCTTGCAATTGGGTCGTAACAAGTGTCCTTTGCCCAATACATGTCATATGCACGCAATCTATCTAAGGACATCAACATTTGCATTCCTAAAAACTGTTCTATTTTGTCATGAGATGTTGCAACAGCGCAGCAGTCTTTGCATTCCGTACAAATTCGTTTGCCGAGCAATATGCTCAGTCAAATCAGATTTCAAAAATTTTTGAGAATACATTAGAGGGGTCATTTTGTCTACATTTGTGGGAGGTGGACTAATTGCATTTTCGGTCGTGGCAGGAGAAATTAAAGGTGTGGCCATTGATTGCCAGCAAAAGTTGTGCCCTGAAAAATCTTGCTTAAGTTCTCTTGGGATTTCTTAATGTACAGTTGTAGCTGGACCCTCACAAACTTGCTTGGACTCGTTTTCTAAATTAGTTTGGCCAATCTCATCTATAATGATTCTCTGCAGAACAAAAATGCACTCATCGAAGCTTTTAATCTGAGTCAATTCCGAGCTTCAGCACTTGAACTCCGATTTTTTCGGTTTGATACATAACTGCAACTCTGTTGCTATCTCGGCTCAATGCATTTACATTAGTGACAAGGCTATTATATATAACTCGTTCTGTAACGATAAATAAGTCGAAAGTACTTTTGACAGTACTACACTTACCCTGTAGGCCTGTACTACAACAGTGTTATATCAACCTAGAAAGCTGAACTGTATTCGCCCAGTGTGCTGTGAACTTTTTCATACAATGGCCTGCTGCAACTAGTGAAACAAGAAATTTCTGAAGTTCTTCTGGTGTTCTAGGCAAGCTTTGAGAAATCCCTCAGGTGCTACTCAAAAGACTAACTTTATTGCTATCGTTTCGCTAGTTAAATCAACTAGCTTCATCAGAGCACTGCTATCAGAAGTGATAGCAAATCGCCATCAACTTGTGATAGCAAAAAAAAAAGAGAAAAACAATCCCACCCATTACTGTAGTAAAATAAGTAGCGAAAAAAATTCCAGATAAGGCTCTGAAAAAATTTATTGTTTTGATAGGCTATGCCATGCAAATAAATGTAAATGTGCATTCAAAAATGAAACAAAGCAGTTCTTACAAAAATAATTTCTCCGAATTAGCTTTGCAGCGAAGTACGTCACACTGGAAATCAAGGAACTTTCTATAAACACATGGAATGATAAACCATCGTTTCTCATGAGCATTTAGGCTTTTTATTGATGTATTAACTTTCAGTAAAAAGACACTTTGAGTAATCATGTTCCTTTTGACTTCAAACAATTACTGAGGTGATCATTTTCCATCGAATGCTGGCAAAGTGCTGATTTCTCGGGCCGTTGAAATTTTATTGCTCGTTGGTGTTACGTTATTCTAGATTTGAGATCCCATTTGGTTTGTCCGATGTAAACAAAAGCTCAATTCTGACAGGGAACTTTGTAAACCAAGCTGGACTTTTCATTATTATGTATTTGATCATTTAGGGAAGGAAGAACTCTGCCAATTGTTAAAAATGGTTTGAATGCCACTCTAGTACGATTTCCAAAAGTATTTGCTTGATTTTGTCTGATACACCTTTGACATAGATACACCTAAATCCAGAAAAAATTAAATGATTACTAGCTGGCTTGTCGGTTTTTCTAATGGAAAATGGATGGGTAAATCTAGCGGGAAAACCATTGAGAGTTAATCTTTTCTTGGTGAGATCAAGATGAGATTTACGTTCACATAATTTTTCAATGTGGGAGTTGATTTGGTGGTACAAGGTTCTGGCAACTGCCAACTTTTGTTGTAAGGGGTGGTAGCAGTCGAATTGTAGATGATGGTTCGTGTGGGTGGGTTTGTGATAAACTGTGGTCCAGAGTTTGTAATTAGCAGTACGGTTGACCTGAACATCCAAAAACGCTAAAAAGTTATCCTCCAATTCTAGTGTGAACTTAATGTGGGGGAAATACCGTTAATATGATGGTGAAAGTCAAAACAGTGGTAGGTATCAGCCTGTTTCAAAAAGTGCTCAATAACTGGTTCAAAGTTAGAGCTAGAAAGCAGTGAAGATATATTATCAGTGTCAGTTTGTTTTTGTTTTTAGACCCCTGATGATCCTTTCATAGGTGAAACAATCTGTTTTGTTTTAGATAGATTTTAAAATTTAAAGTGGTATATGTTCACTATGATGGTGAAAGTCATCAATTACTGACGATTTGATAACACAAAACACATCATCAACATATCGTAGCCAGATTTTAGTGGAATCTCAAAAATTAGTGAGGACTTGAGGCTCAGTGTGTTCCATGAAAATATTAGCTACTAGTGGTGAAATACAAAATACCCTTCTACCAGTGAAATGCAAGATAGAAATCAAAATCTTAAAAGTGGAACATGATTACTTGAAGTGTCTTTTTACTGAAAGTTGGTGCATCAATGAAAAGGCCCATGTGCTGAATAGAAACGATGGTTTATCATTCCCTACTGTTGGTAGAAAGTTGCTTAATTTCCAGAGTTAAATTTCTTGAGGTTTAATCTTTTTTTGTGTTGGTTTTGACGTATTTTCCTGCAATGCTAATTTGAAGAAATTATTTTTATAAAGAACTGCTTTGTTTTGTTTTTGTACGCACCTTTACATTTATCTGTATGACGTAGCCTATCGTAGCCATAAGTTTTTTCGGAACCATGCTTTGAATTTTTTTCGCTGGTGATTCTTCTACAGCAATGTGTGGGATCGTTTTTCTGTTTGTTTTTTGTTATCAGAAGTTGTTAGTGTTCTGAGTAGCACCTAGAGATTTCTCAAAGCTTGCTTAGAACACCAGAAGAACTTCAAAAATTTTTTACTGAAAATGCCTGGTGTACAACCACATTGCATTTTTTAGTGAAACAAATGTTATGCTCATAATCACAAAAATTACCACCAATGTAATTGTAATAAGTTTATTGCAAACATTTCGGCCCTCTTCTGGTGCCATTTTCAATGAACAATAAAAACTCATGCAAATTACATTCTGGTACTGATTGAAATGAAAAACAAAATTGGCCTTTCCATCCTTTCCTGTTCTGGTTTGTTCAACCATGAATGCACACGTTGGCTATCCCATTCTTTAAATGACTTATGACAACATCCCACCAACATTTCGGACACTTTCCTATTTCTAACAAAACTTTCTGAGCGTAGTGTCACAAACCAAACTGGTTTTATTTGATGTCAAAAACCTCTTTACAAACATTCCCACTACTTATACCACCAACCTTATGCTCGACTCTAGTTTCAATAATGGATGCACAAACTGGAATGGCTTAAATTTTAACCGGCTCAAGAAATTAATAACTTGGTGCACCCAAAATACCACCTTCCAATTCAACAACAAATTTTATCAACAGCTAGATGGCGTTGCAATGGGCTCACCAATTGGATCTCTGATGACTGACGTCATAATGAACCATATTGTCGACAAAGCTCTTGATCTCACACCCCCTTCCCACCGTCCAAGCTTTTTTTGCCGCTACATAGATGATTCTTTTACCACTTTTCCGAACCCAACTTCTATCGACATATTTCTAACCAATCTCAATAATATCCACAATCAAATTCAATTCAATAAAGAACTGGAAATACAAAATTCACTAACCTTTCTCCATGTTTTCATTGAAAAAAGCAGCAGTGGAATCAAGACGAGCACATATCTTAAACCTACCAAAACCAACCTACTAACCAAGTACACAAGCTTATCCTCTTCATTACAAACGAAATCTACTCAATAACCTTTTACAACGATCTTACTCTATTTGCAATTCCTATACCACAATCGATTCCTGGTTCCAATCAATCAAATACACCCTTCTAAAAAACGGATACCCATTGTGTTTCATAGACAAATGCATGCGACAGTTTTTCAACAAAAAGTTCAACCCAAAACACCCAAAACAAACCCAAACGAAACCTTCAACTTATCTACTCTTTTGACTTCCTTATCTGGGCTCCATTTTCCACCACATCGAAAAAGAACTTCACCAGTACATAAAAACTCACTTACCAGACTCTAAGTTAATATTTACCTATAATACCAACAAACTTAAACAACAGTTTTTGGTTAAGACCCTCAAAGACAACTAACAAGAAGTAATCTTGTATATCGACTCAATTGCTCATCTGGATCTTTTTACATTGGACAAACTCATAGAAATCTTGTAAAATGCCTAGAAGAACACCAATCAAGCCCTAACTCTGAAGTCTGCAACCATCTCCAATCTAACCCTTCTCACAAAGTTGATTTTCTTAATCCACAAATACTCACCTTCTGCCCAGACTAGTACAAACTTTTGATCCTAGAATCACTATACATCCAACTCCTCAAACCTAATCTCAATCTCAACTCCTCATTTTACCAACTCCGCCTTTTTAATGCTTGAAAGACATAGGCCTATTTTTATTTTTCATTTCAATCAGTACCAAAATGTAATTTGCATGAGTTTTTATTGTTCGTTGAAAATGGCACCAGAAGAGGGCCGAAATGTTTGCAATAAACTTAATGCAATAACATTGGCTGTAATTTTTGTAATAAAATATTAGCCTTCTCCCAACTATACCATTTGCCAAATGTTATGCCATCTCAAATTCAAGTTGCCGCCACAGGATCCATATGGATCCCACATTTTTTGACAGAAATCAATCAAGCAAAGCAAAAAATATTTAAATTTTTTTTGTTTTTTGTCTGGTGAAGTTATGCTTTTTTTAACGTTTTGCAAACCACTTGCTTGCAAAAATGACTTTAAAACATAATGTAATCAGCCATAAAACAAAAAGACGAATTTGGAGTTGATTAGAGGGGTTACTTTGGCTTCATGACAAGGACAAGCTAGAGATTAGAGTGCTAAAATCTCTCCTATGAAAATTAAATTTAGCTTTGTTCTATCATTATGTGCAAAAAGTGGTGCACTTCTTCGATGGATTTAGAAATACCATACTGGTAGGTTGTAATTGTGATATCCACATAGATCCTTTGACCCATAAAGGGTTAAAATTTAATAGAAACTTTAACTTAAGTGAAAAATTTGCTTAGTTAAATGTTAGCTTTAATAAAAAATACTGTATCGTAGAACGTTATTTCAAACTTGTGTTATAATTCTATTGGCTTTAGTTATTTTGGAAGTTTTAACGTAGATAAGTAACTACTAGGAAACTTCAAACATAGCAACCTTGTTAATTTGTTTGATTAAATTTTATTTTTTTGTACTTTTTTACCTGCCACAAACAATTTTCTTCTTACGAAAGTGTTTGCACATGCTAAGTGAAAAGAATAAATGCAAATCGTGAGATAGAAACAAAAGTTTATTGTTTTGCAAGCGGATTGCTTTGCTCAGATGCTTATTATGCACGCGATGCTTTGATGACAAAACAATTGTTGCATGATTTTATATGCAGCAAATTGCAGTCTAAATTTACACTTGCTTGTTCGTTGCAAAGCATCATTTCTTGTCTAAATACGGCTATACTTAAGATAACTTTGTCCAGCATATAACAGGATGTTTAAAAATTAGGGCCTTCCACATTTCACAGATTACATAGAAATTAATTAGGCTTTCTTTAATAGTCTAGTTTTAAGTTCATTAAACCCACATAGTCAATAGATGGATTCAACAAGCTTGGGCAAAGAGGAAATGCTGGTGCATTCTTAGCACTTCTGACCAAAATCTTTGTAAAAGTTTGTGTAGTTATCTCAAATGGTTGTTTTGGATGGCGTACAGGAAACTGCAATGTTTTGCCAAGTGATTCTCATCGACCTACGATAATTTGTTCCAGAAATGCTTTGAAAAACAAAGCTGGGTTCTCTGCCTTTTATGCGATTTGTTTAGATTATGCCCCTCAACTATGCAGGCTTTGGGGTGGGCAGGTGCAGGTTTAAAAGAATATTACTGACATGGTAAAAAACTTGCATAAACACCTTGTGTAAATCTGTTTATGTAATTGTAGTGTTTTAGTTTGTGCTGTAGAGGAGGCGCTAATTTTGAAACACCCTGTATACATTCATATAAAACTTAGGCGTTTTAAGAAGAATCTGCATGGGCAAAAATTTTGTACATCCCTAGTAATTATTATATGCTGTATTTTTGGGACCATAATGTGCGCTTAAATTACTAAAAATTTCAGAAAACTGAAAGTGTGCCTTATATGTGGATCAGGTGATGCTTTTTTCTCTTCATGATTTAATTCAGAACTATTAAGAGCTTTTTTTTGCAGTTTTTGGAGCTTTTTAAGTTGCATTTTATTTAGTTGTTTATGTATTTTATTTAGGCAGCATGGCCAAGAGGGTAAAGGCATCGTTTTTACGACGACCCTGATCGCTTGATCATGGGTTCAACCCGCACCCTGGTCATGTTGTTGCGTCCTTGGATAAGCCGCTTTACGATGATTATCTCTGCTTGGTGGCGTTGAACAAGCAGCAAATTTATGTGGGAAGAAGTCAAAGGTCAACCAGAAAACTTGGAAAATGGTAAACTTGTAAGCAGGTGCGGATTCGTCCAAAGGATAGCGCCACCGTCGCTTTCTTGTGAAAGGAGGATAAAGATGCATCAATCAATCAATAGTGTGCTTTATAGTCTGAAAAATACGGTACCATTTTCATTGTCAGTGGTGCTTTAAAAGAATCTGTACATATCGAATCTGAAATTTTAAGCATTTTTGTCAAATCCGATTCCAGAAAGATACTGATATTATCGATTAATCGGTACATCACTAGTAGGGTGGTCCATATTTTATCAACTTTTAAAAGTTTTAAGTCTCACCCCTTCAAGTTGTGTCATTTCATGAAAAAATATATGTGTAAAATTTTCTCGAAAAATTTTTACATTTAGATGTTGCCCAAACCCCTCATAAAATCGGAAATTTTGGTATTTTTGGCATAATGACTTTTATGTGTTTTTTGTCGAAAACTGTGATATAGTAATTGATGTTTAAAGTGATGGGTCACCTCATTATTGTCAAAATTTGACACTCATATGTGTTGTAACTGCAAAATTGTGGTCACTTTTGATTTCTACCACTGTGTGGTGTTATAGTTTAAATCATAAAAATTGGTAATATTGTGACCCAAAACAACAATATTGATATCTGGAACCACATTTTCAGCAATGGGTGTTCCAAACCTTCCATATAATGTCATTTTTATATGGTGTCAGAATATAAGCTGGCAGTTATAAAATACTTTTTTCATATATTTCAAAACTTTGCGCTTGAAAATTTACCGTACATTTTTTGGTTAAAATACCTCAAACCCAATGCTTTTGTAATTGAACAATATTGAGTTATAACTTGAATACACTACAGCAAATTGAAATATCATTACACACCACAATGACTAACAATGTAATTGAACGATTAAAATTTAAAATATGGAAAAGTTTAAAACCTTGCTTGAAGAAAAGGTTTTCCATTTATGCAAAATCCTGTAAAAATTTGGGCTACACTTCCGTTATAAAAATGTCGCAGCTCTTAATATCTTGTGAAGAAACAGTAGAGCATAATTTTGAAAAATAGGCAATCTTTGTCAGACACGATGAGCAACCAACAAAACTGGCAAAAAATTTAAGAAAAATAGATCAAAGAAAAAATTAGGTGTATATAATTATGACCAATACTAACTTTTTTGTTGAAGCCATTTGCGATTAAACTCTGTTTAAACTAAAATCCAAAAAACTTGATGATGCAGTCTCAGTTGTAGTAATTTGTAGTCAGTTACGACAAGGTTCGACAAAACTAAACTTGGCTGTAGAAACAACTAATCAGATAGCCACAGTTTTGCAAGTGGTCAGCAGCACTAAAAAGTCGATGTTGAATGTTTTTGCTTTCAGCTTTTATTTAAAACGTGAAGACTTCAGTAGATGCAAATATTTTTAAACTTGACAAAACAATTATTGTGAAACACGTTTGCCTACTGTAGTGTTAAAGTCAAGAGTATTACAATCGTAGTGTCTATTGCATGTTGTACAACAGTAGCATTCATTCATTCATTTTTTTATTCTTGACCACCACAACAATAGTGAATGCATAGAAACACAATATTAACACGTTAAGTCAGGAAGAGGAAGTAGTGACACAACATCAGACATTAAGACATGCAGAGGATATTGAGGACAAAAAACGATTTTTATTTGCATGGTTGCTACACCTGTCACGCTAGTCAAAGTATGCACAATGCAACCACACTCTTCAACATACACATGCAGGTACACAAGATGTAAGAAAAAATAATGGCTGGAGTAGTTGTTCGAATAATTGATAAAGAAGAGAGAGGGGGTCAGTGACCAGTGCAAGGCCAGGCACAGTTACGTAGGTGGTCAAGCAAAGCAAAGCAAGCAGTCCAAAATAGTAAATTAAACATGTACCCTGAAGCTCTACAATGTTGCATTGTTGCTCCAGCTATTATGATTATTTTTTACTGGAACTCTAAAAACTGCAATAAGATTTTGCTTTGGAGAAAATCGGATAGCTTACTTTCTAAGGGAAAAACCAGAATAAACAACAAAAAAGGTCAGCTTTTTTGTGAAGAGAGTTTTGAGCTCACACGTAAATTTTTGAAGATGCTGTAGGTTTTCTGCTGTCAACAGTTTTAATATGAATCTGTGATTAACTAAATTTGAGTCATTTACCATGAAAGCTTAAAACTGAATATTGAAGTCTAATGCCTTACTCGAAGCTGTGTCAAGCCAAATGGAGTAAAGCTCAAAGGATATTCACAGCTTTTTTGTTTGACATTCAGCACTAGAAGCCAGATAGGTGATTTAAATGGTAAATACTCTGCCACAAAATAACGACCAAATAAAAAGTGTCAAGTCTGCTTGATAGCTACCAGATCCGACAATAGTATTTTCTTCAAGTCAAAAACTATTTAAAAAACATGTAGTGATTGTTTGTTTTACCGAAAACGAAAATGAATTAAATGCAAAAGCTTCAAAATCTCTGTGAAGGACAATGAAAAAAGTATACAGCTATTCTACACATAAAAATGGCATTTTATAGTAGTTAAGGAACACCCACTGCTGAAAATGTGGTCGCAGAAATTAATACCATTGTTTTGGATTAAGAATCTGCACATTATTACCAATTTTTATGATTTAAACTGTAGCACCACACTGTGGTAAAAATCAAAAGTGACCACAATTTTGCATTTACAACACATATGAGTGTCAAATTTTGACAAATATGAGGTGACAAATCATTTCAAACATCAATTATCACATTTTTTGATCAAAAATACAAAAAAGCAATATGCCAAAAATATCAAAATTTCACAAAATTTTAGATTTTTAAGGGGTTTGGGCAACATCTAAACGCAAAAATTTTTCAAAAAAATTTTACCCAAGTTATTTTTTCATGAAATGATACAACTTGAAGGGATGAGACTTAAAACTTTCAGAAGTTGATAAAATATAGACCACCTTAACCACTATGTGTAGCTAGTTACAGCGACTCTTAACAGAACTTTATCCTTCGCAGAAGTTGATTCCAGCTTTTTTCCAATTTATAGTGTAGCTGTTTTGGGATGGGAGTTAGCTCCTTTGTCTAGCATCTGCTTTTGACTTTCTGGCTTTTGTTGGTCCCATTTGGATTTTTGGGTGTATGTGGGACTTTCTGATTGTTAGGCCTTTTTGGATTATATTTATTTTTTTAACTAATGATGGCCCTATTTGGTTCCGAAATTGATTTTTTTTTTTTTTTTTAAATTTTATTTCAGTTTTGGCCAATTGTACAGTAATTATGATAGCATTCAAATCAGGTTTTTCACTCATGACCAAAATGTTTGGATAAGCCTAAAATGCATTTTCACCTAATTTGAAGTTCCTAGACCATCTCGTTTTCAAGATATTGCAGTCCAAAATTAACAATTTCCTCTTTAGTGTTGCCATTTTGTCAGTATTGTGACAGAAATCTAAGTTTTGAAAAGCTGGCTTGAATTTACTTGAAAAGCAGCTAATTTACACTTCTTAACCTTTACTTTGTCTTGACAACAACTCGGGCAAGTTATGCCAAATGTTAACTTGCCCAAGGCAATCTCAACTTTCCCAAAACCAATAGAAGCTTAATAAATTTCGAGTTTGTTTAATTTTGAAAAATGTGTAAAAAAATACTTCATAGCTAAAAGTAACAACACTGAGTTTGTATAACAAATTAAAACACTGAAAAAGAAACAGAAATCAACTTAAACCAAAAAAAAAACGAAAAATGAAAAAGTGCATTGAAACTGAATAAAGCACTGAATAATGATGGTGATAAAAATGTCAAGAAAAACATGTGCAATACATAACTTGTACACTGTCTTCCCAGTTTCCAGAGTGCTCAATGGACATGGGCCAGAGCCTATTGACAATGGAGGAAGTTCAGTTATATGCAATACATAAAAATGAATTTCAAAAAAAAACACATTAAAGTTCAATTTCTACTTTTGCGAAAATTCAGCTCTACGCATGCATTGCTTATTTTTATTCCAAAACGAAATTGCTGGCAATAAATCAAAATTGGTATGTCAGGAGCAAGTAAGATGATTTGCAGTTGATCTGTCGAAGCATTTTCTCCCACTTTGTTTTGCTTGTCTTTTTTGACAGCATTTAAAAGGCTGAAGCCCCTTTCGCAAATAGCGAAATGGACTGGCAGACTCAATATCAAGTCAATTACAGCCAATATCTTTGAAAATTGTATGATTGATAATTGACATCTTCCCGTATCTGTGCAAAATGATCGTAGTCGCCATGTCTGCTGCAACACATAGATAAAATAACACTACTATAGCAAGCCTATAATTTTATATAATACGTAACAAGTGTAACCAAAACATGTGGTCTTGAATGGAGTTGCAAACATATAATAATACAGTGTTTCATAATTGAACAAAAACTGAAGTGAAAACCATGCAGATTTTGACAGATGTCTTTTACTTTACTTAACTTTCACATTTTTTGAGTGCATATTTGCAATCATGTTCTATTCTAATTCTTGATTTAGCACCATTACAAATTAGCAACAAACACGTGGTGCATAGAAATTATTACTACTGTGGGAATAATTTTAAAATATGATCTTTGTTGTTGTTTTAGCAAGCAGACAGAATCTGTGTGTTGGTACTTTAAAAAGCATCAGGTTAAGAAGAAAGTAACTTCCAAGCAGTGGTATTATATTAAAGAATTAACTGACAAAAAGAAAAATAAAAGTACTATGTTTTTGATATTGATGCATTCTTTTGGTATAGTGTTTCGAGTTACATTGATTTGAGATTTAAAACATTTGCAATACATATTGACTTGATTAACAAATTGGAAAAAAAAGTTAATTAATGGAATCACGTAGAAAATTTCATAAACATCATTTGTTACTAACCTGCTCTAAATGTGTCAGCAAAGCTGGATAAGTAGACCAGAGAAAGCCCTCTCATTGGGTTTCTCCATTCCTTGTCGGAACTTTCTTATGGAGGTTTTGCGTGCTTTAACCAGGTTGCTTCGATGCACTGTTGTGGTAAAACAAGTAAATATTGATCAGCAATGTATAGATGCAGTTGAACAACTGTGTCATCTTCAATGCATCTTTGAATGCCAACTTGAATTTGTGAACGACACAGAATACTCCATTTGCAGCTGGTTGCTTTTTCTTTAAAAGTGCAATTACACGCCTGATTTTTTCCAGAAAACAAAAATTCAAATATTACCATATCTCAAGAGTGACATTGTCAATGTGCCATACAAACCATACTTTCAATACGCAATAGTTTACTCTAAGTAACTTTAACGCTGCATCAAAGCAGCTCCATCTGCCTCTAAAGCAATGAGTTTTTCAAGTCTATCTTGCTTATGAAGCTTGTCCATTGCCGCACTAATAGCCTTTTCAATGTTTTTTTTTGCATTTGGTCTTTCTCCGGCATCATGACGACAAAACTATTTTCGACTCTTCCAGTTTTTGCATATTGAACAAAAATCATTTCTTCCTCAATCACAGCACTGCAGTTAAAATAACTAGATATTATTTTAGCATTACATAATTTTCCTGTGAACAAAAGATAATGTAAAAAACTGAGAGTTGAAAACTACTGGAGGATTAGTTATTAAAATTCCATAATAACTTAGCAACTTTGAGCCATCATTTTTTTTGCATTCTTTATTCAAGACTTGAGTTTGATTAAAGCTACTTCTAGGTATATTTTAATTTATTTAGAATGGATTAAATGCTAGTACTGTGTTACTCACCAATCCACAGAGCCATCATAGATTACTGAAAAGAATTAAACAACCTGCACTTTGATCATCAATTTTCATATTTTCAACTCCTGCAATGTCACCGGAAAATAGTTGGGTTTGTTATGTGTTCCCAATCTTAAGTCTTTTTTGCCTCATTAAGGTTTCATTGCCATGCAAAATCAGAGAATGGCCACCCATTTTTTGCCTTAGGTCAAGTAAGTGATGACATCACAATGCCCATTGTATGGTTCATACTGCAGATCGCCCATATACGTACTCCAGTAAAATTCGACCATTTAAATCAATGGTAAAATTCTTACATACAAGCACCTTCAAACTAAATACTGCAGGTTAGTGGGCGGCGTTTTTTGTTTGATTTTACCTTTATGTGAAGGGCCAAAGCTTTGTGATTCCATTTCAAGTTATTTCAGTGATCAAAAGTTCTTAAAAATGCGTATTAAACTCATTTAAAAAAGGGTACAGAATAGTCTTTCAAGACAACTTCACGGGGTATACTGTACAGAAAATCAATTGCTAAACAATCATAAACATAGTGAAATGTGAAGTCAAGGGCAATCTAAGACCAAAAAAAGGTCAACAACGATTTTAGAAATGAATGAAGGCTATAGCTCTAAATTAACAGCTCATAATGTAGAAAGATCATAGCAAAGTAAATGATTTTGTATTATGTTGTGAATGCAAAATTAAAGTCACATATACAGGCGTATTTGGTAAGCGCGGCAGGTCCTGCAGGGGTTAGGTCTAATAGAGCTAAATCTCCCTATGTCACTTACAATATTTCGTAAAGAAAGGGGCTTTTTAGACAAAAAATTGCTATTATAATAATTATTTTTTCCTTAAATTACACTCCGCCATGAGGCAGCACAAAACGCTGAAAGTAAGAGGAATGAGTGTTTTTGGTTAAATTTTTTATGTTTGCTTTTTAACTTTGATGTATTGCTTGTTCGATTCTAAAGTGTGAAGATAAAACTTGCAAAGTATCTTATCCAAGAATTCAGGAACGCAACTTGAACGAGAGCAAAACAATTAATGCAGTTAAAGCAAAATTTTATTTGTTCTAGAAGATTACAGCCTTCGCTTTTACAGTATTACCTGATTGGTGGCACATGCAGGGGGCTCGGTGCCATGCCCCCAGCTCTCCACCCCTTTGGCCTCAAGTCTTCAAAAAAGATGCCTTAGTAAAATCAAAAAAAAAAATTATTGTGAAATTTTGGACCAAGATGTCAATTAAAGTCATCGTTTTTAAACAAACCTATCCAAAATTTTTGAAAGCGGGGCGAATGCTACAGTAAAAAAGCCATTAAATCGAGTTATTTGACAATATATTAGCAAACGAGAGGGAAGTTTGGTAATTTTTGTCTAAAAATAGCGTGAAAACCCTTATTTTCAGTAATAAAGGCCAAAAATTCGGCCGCAAAAGTGTTCCTTTTTTGAAAAATCTTCCCCTCCCCTCTTTGAAAATTCTGGGTGCACCACCGGGCCAGATTGATGTTTTAGCGGGCACTCCAAGAACAACCCGACCTAGTTGCCCTATTCTCAAAAATGAAAATATTGCTGGCAGGGATCTATCCTGTACTGTAGAACACCTAGGTCGTAATTCAGATATCATGGTTACAGGTCATCACTGAGGAAGTATTTAAAGTTTTTTAAAAACTACTTGTTAAACCACTAGTGTCTTTGCCAAAAAAGGGACTAAAACTTAAACAAAACAGATCACTACTTTGCTAGGTTAGCGAGGTGCTCCAGCTTCGTACCTGGACTTCTGGCACTCCATGCACGTCCTTTGTGCAGGGCTTTTTACAGAAATTGTGACTAGTCGAAAAACCTGCAAAAAATGTGCCCAAGAAATAAAATTAGAAAACTTAACAGTTTTTCTTTTCGTCAAGGCTAGGGTCAACTTGCCCGACTCCTCCTCCATCAAAAAACCTAGCTGTTTTGTGTTCATATCTTCTCCTAATCTTCTATCGAAAAACTTAACTTCAAATAGTGATTAGTTTTGATTATATAACAAGCTTACTTGCAGCGTGATTCTCATTTTGAAGCCAAATTGCTATTCTTAGGAAATCGATAGAATTTGCAACTACTCTTTTCACTTGTATGATCGCATCCTGGTGCAAAACACAACACCATTTTACTCTTTTATCGTGTATGCCTATCGCAACTCTGCTCAGAAATATCAAATGTCATCGAATAAGCGTTAAAACGCTATTTTACGGTTGCAAAAGTACCCTTTTTAAAATGAATCTAATACGCATTTATAAGAACTTTTGACCACGAAAATAACCTGAAATGGAATCACGAAGCTTTGGCCCTTCAAATAAAAGTAAAATCAAACAAAAAACGCCACCCACATTGATTTAAATGGGCGAATTTTACTACGATTTGCAGTAAGAACCAGACAATGGACATTGTGACGCGCCACTTACTTGGTCTATTGCATGAACACGTCAAAAAATGCAAGACAGCTTTTCAATTAGGTCATCATTTATTCACAAAATCATCAACAATGCTTCACTTGAACTTGGATCTGCTTTTTTTTTTTTGCTTTAAAAAGCTAGCACCATTTTCTGTGATGTTTCATGGCTTTTGATAACACCATTTTTCATGGCTTTTGATACTACTCAAGTGAAAAGTATTGCACCCTGTTCTAAAGGGGCCATGCGTTTCATCAAATTGTTTCCAGATTTTAAAAAGTATTTCAGCTCTAAGGTTCAAATTTGAGGCTGATCAAATCAGACACAGTATTGCCAACGACTCTCCACCGCTGCAACATTTTTTCAGGATAGCTGTGTTACCACAGGAGCAGTGGTATGGAGATGGGCCCCACAAACTCATTACACATTTTGGTGTAATGCAGCAAGTATATAATGAAAGCTTTGATTTAATAATTTTGCTTTCTTCATTGTTCTTTGGCCAATCTCTGCTACTTTTCACGAATCTTGGAAAGGTCTCTTATGTTTTAAAACTTGGTACACTTTTGAATTGAGTTAATTACCTGCCTGTTTTTCCAGTTTTGTCTTTGTTTGGTGGGTTAGGATTACTAACACCAGAAATGAATTTCCACATGCTAAGTTTTCTAAACCTTGCTGGCAAAATAAGACTTTCCTCCACTTTCTAAAAATGCGTTCGTATGCCTGCTTCTGCTTGTGATATCCAAAAGAACAGTTAATGCGGCAAGTGTGAGAAAAAATTTTCCAGATAAAGAATGTGTCAAACGAAAAAGCTGCCAAGCAAATCTGCATATCGAATAGATCTTTGTGCGATTAAGAAGTGTTAATTATGCTTAATGATTGTGCTAAAATAAAGTGACAAAATTTTCTGACTGGCATGTTATTTAATGGCAACAAAATTGGGATTTTTGCTTTTCCAAATAATCTTTTCTGACGTTGTTTACTTCAATCTCTATATTTTGCAAACTTGCCTGTCGAGCAACTTAAGCCAGAAAACAACTTGCCTGAGCCGATTTCAGCTTGCCTCAGGCAAGCGCAATTTTGAACCCTGCCGTAAATTCTTGTTGAGAATTAGGAATATGCTGTAACTTTTTGAAGATTTGTTTTTAATTGGCTACCCTTACAAAAAAGTCTTTCGGAAATTCTTAGGTGAAAAAGTCTTTGTTACGGGGAAATGAAATCTGGTAAACCTCAGAAATGGAAGGTCAGAGGAAGCCCTAATTTGGTGAAGTTAGTTTTCAGATCTGTCAAATCTAGGGAAAATCAAGCAAAAAATGTCCGATCTAAATGCCCTTTTAAATCTTTACTTTCTTTTCTAATGACTGCCAACAATTATCACCAAGTGAAAAGCTTCACCTCTAGGAAAGATTCTACATTCTCCTAAGAACTCATCTTGTTACATTTTGTTAGTTTATCTTATTTTTAAATAGTTTAACCTTTTTGGTGCTTATTTTTGCATTTTACAACTTTTATGCGTTGATGATTAGACTCTAGACAATTAGGAACTGCCTATTATACGTCTGGGACTATTAAGTACTACCAATTATGCATCAGGACTATTAGGTGCTGAAGTCAAATATTTAATTTTTGCAAACTGGACAAAATCCCAAAGTACAAAATTGCAAATTGGACAAAATCTCAAATTAAACAAAGTCCCAAGGGGACAAAATCTCAATTAGAACATAAAAAATATCTAATTGTACAAAATCTTAAATTCAAAAAAATTCCAGATCATGCAAAGTTTTGAAAAATAGGGTTACCTGCTGCCTGTAGACCAAAGCACTAAATATAAAGTAGCATGTTTTCCTGATTGCTACAAAACAGAATAATTTCTGCTCATTGAATTTGTCCACGAGGATTTTGTAGGCCTTCACTGGAATGGTTTACTAAAGCTTGTCAAAACTGAATTACCAGTGTTCCAAATAAACTTAAATTTATTGACAGATAACTAAAATAAATAAAAAACCATTTGGCACAATTTAACTGACGGTAAATTCGTTTCGTCAACAAAAATAATGAAGAATTTTGCCACCAACGCTCTAGACTCAAGAATTAAATTGAACCTAAAACTCAAATTGAGGTCGAGAGGCCAACAATTATAAAACAAAAATGTAATAATGTGTTGCCAACTTGGTAAAAAGAAGGAAGGATTTTGGAAATGAATCGCCAAAGGCCTTAAATGTAAATTTACTGTGAAAAGAAATGCAATGTAAAAGGTCAACTAAAGTTGGCAACAACAAAAGATAGCAATTTTTAAAAACTGAAAAGAATAATATCGATTTCAGGGCCCGCCAACTAAGGAAAAAGGTAATACAAATAAAACCCAGTGTGTTAACATAACAGCCCCTTGAAGCGAAATCATCATGTGACGTTTGAAAATAAACAAAGTGAAAGCACGTGACACAAGTAAACTCAAAAATAAAAACGGTGCTTAACTAATAAATTCACTGAAAGTAATCAGTAACGTGAACGCTGAAGGCTACATGTAAGGAATCTTGAAAAGACATATCTCCGTGGTCCATGTACAAACTGAAACCAAAATTACTAAGCGACTAGCAATCCTTCTGACCGATCCTGTGAAGATATGAGGATAAAAGGATGTTAGGAGAGGACAAAAGGATGTTGGAAGAATGTCAGGAGAAAAGGTCCTGGTGCGAGAATCAGAAGGAGTGCTTCTGATAGGAGGGGAGTAGAGGTTAAGGAATTGTAAGGGAGAGTGGTTGGAAAAAAGAACTTTACACAAATGTAGTCTGAGTAGGGGTCCTGGGAAGAAAGAGAGCAGACAGAAACAGGAGAGAAGGCCAGGTCATAGTGGATAAGAGTGAGGACACCACCACCAGTGTTATGAGCTTCTGAGGAAACAGGGCCTTGCCTGCCGAATGTCTGACCCGTATGGAGGGTAGAATAACCAGGGATTTGAAACTTCTTGGTTGCCGAAAGTTGGGTTTCTTGGAGGAGAATGAGGTCATATTGATTGTTGGAAAGAAAGGCGATTAGTTCAGCACGACGTGAGGGGGAAAGACCACCGCCATTCTATTGTAGAATTCTAAGGTTTTGAGGGAGGCGTGGAGTTCGTTGAGGGTGTGGCGGCGAGTTGTAGATTGGTTGTGTGCTTGTGGGTGGTGGAGGTGTGGAAGGTAGAGTGAAAGCAGAAAGAGGGCAAGTGTTAAGGTGGGGAGGGTGTGAAGAGAGAGGTAGAGATGAATCCACTACATGTGAACATGTTGGTGGGGGGTGTGGGAGGGGGCAGAACTGTAGAGACGGGGCAGGGGGAGGCTTGCTGGTGGATGGGAGAATCAAGGTCCTCATTGAGACAAACGACAATTCCAACCCATGGTGGAGCCAGCCGCACAGATTTTGTGAAAGTGAGCTCGGGTCAGGGCAGAGCAGGAGAAGTGCACCCACTTGGAACAGGTGGAACACTTTAGTGAGTCCTTACCTGCCTTGTGAGAGCACATGGAGCAGGGGTAACAGGGGGCCCCAAGGTGGACGCGGTTGATAAAAGCCAGTTGGTAGTGGGGGGAACCCTGGGGGAGGGGACGCAGTTGTAGTAATGGGGGACCTGGTCTGAGTGGGGGAGCCAGTTTGACTTAGGGGGCAGCACGCCGAGCAATGCCAACCCACTGCATTGCCAGTTGCACAGATTGTACGAAAGTCAACATGTGTAAGGGAGGAGCAGAGGAAGTGTACCCACTTGAGGCAAGCAGAACACTGACGGGAGTCGCTGCCCACATTGAGGTGACAGATGGAGCAGGGGTACCTGGGGCGAGGATGGTTACTGATGG
Organism: Trididemnum nubilum; assembly: GCA_963965965.1. Lineage (NCBI taxonomy): Eukaryota > Metazoa > Chordata > Ascidiacea > Aplousobranchia > Didemnidae > Trididemnum > Trididemnum nubilum. Next base: position 29,229,203 of record OZ014472.1, on the reverse strand, counting down.
GGCCCGGAATTGGATGGGCATTGCCACTAATAAGGAGCAAAGCCAGGATAAGAAGATGTCGAAGGGGGTCCGCCCAGCGGAAAAACAGTCCGAGACAATGGGGGCAACCTTTTGGTCAAGCCCCTTGGGAGATCTGTCCTTCCATTTCAACCCATCCCCATTGGGGAGGGGACTGCACCACCACGATGAGGTGGCAGGACGCTGGTGCAGGTTTGCAATGCCTTGTCGGACTGATCGATCAGAACAGCAATTCGCTTACACCCCTGAGGGAACGGACTGTGCACTCCATCAAAGTGTTCAAGCGTACTTCTATCCACTGCATGTGGTAAAGTACTTACATCATTCGAGAATTGGGGCACTATCAGGGCAACATTAATCGTAAATTGTTCAACACTTTTTTGTCTGCCAGGCAGTGATGGAGTCGAGTACTCAACTTCCGAGTATGAGTACCGCAAAAAACTTCAAGTACGAGTACTGATATTGAAAAATGTACTTGAGTACGAGTACCGTAAAAAAGTACGAGTACTTTTACAAGTTTAGCAAAAGAAGTTTTTAAGTTGTAACAGCTCAAAATTTGTCCCAAAAACATAAACAAATATGTTTTTTTCTGTGAGTGGGATATTAAGAAGGCGCACCACTGCAGGCGATAATTTTCTGACAAGTTACACACAAAATTACTGTTATATTTTAAACAAATTAGGTACCTTGACAATGAAAGCAAGTGCTTGTTTTTTTGTGCGTTGGAAAAACCTTGGCTTGCAGAAGCTGCAAACTGCTCATTGTTGCAAGAAGTTCTGTTGCGGCCACAGAAAAATGTTTAACTCTAAAACTGAGCAAAGAATTGACTTGAAATTTTTGGTAAAATTCAAGCTTTGATGGAAATTTACGGCAAAGAATGCATGTCAAGAACCCACGTTTTTAAATGGCACAAAAGATTTCATGAAGGCTGGACTGATGTTGAAGATGATGAACGTTCACAACGCCCAACCATATCAGAAACCACTAACAATGTCCGAGAAATAGAAAAAATTGTCTGAGATGATCGTCGGCTTAGTATTCGACTGATAGCAGAGAGGATGTCCATTGACAAAGAAACAGTGTGGCAAATGACAAAGGTCTGTGCATGAGTTGTTTCAAAGCTTTTAATTAGCGATCAAAAAGAAAAACGCCAAGAGATTTGCGCTGACATTTTAAAACAAATTGAAGAAAACCCTAAATTTTTAGACAGTGTGATTACTGTACCTGTGATGAGAGATGAATTTTCCAGTACGACCCAGAGGCAAAGAGACAGTCCATACATTGGAAAACTGCAAACTCACCACGAATTAGGAAAGCAAAATCAAAATTCAAGGCAATGTTGATTGTTTTTTTTTTTATGGCAAGGGTGTTGTCGTGTTCTTTTTTTTTTATGAAAATCCGAATGAAACGCTGTGTTGATGCTAAGGGAGAATACATCAAAGGGGAAACAAAATAAAATGACCTTTTTTCCTTCAATAAAATTGCTTTATGTCACCAGTCTTGTTATTTAATAGCGACACCTCGTATAGCGTATGCTTCTTTCAATCACAAGCTTTCAAAGTCCTCTACTCCAAACATGATCAGCCACAACAATTTTTTGAGAGCTTTTGCGATTAAATGTTATATTCAATTAACATTTAATCATAGGTGGGCAAGTTAATGCAAAACGTTAGCTTCGTTAACCACAGTAGCATAGGCAGGGGGGGGCTATAGCTTCCCCCCTCCATTGGCATGTCGACCAAAATGCAGAATGAGAAAAGCACTTCGTTTTTAGCACTTTTGAAGACTGTTTTATGCACTGGAGTGGACTAGATAGTGATTTACAACATTTTTTGAAGCATATATTCAAAGGGGGGGGGGCTAATTTTCAAAAATAGAGCCAACAAATGAGTAAAAGCTTTGAAAAATGGTCCAAAATAAGCAAATTTGATCCCAAGTGTAAAAATGCTAAACGTAGGTGTCATCAGCAAACGTACTATAAACTAAGGAATAGGGGTGGGGGGGCTATTTCGTATTAGTTAATTACCAATAATTTCTCTCAATTCTCTTTTCATTAGCCCCCCCCCCCAATTATTTTTGTCTATAAACTGTTTGCAAAATAGATTACTCCGTGTTAGTTTTATTGAACTATTAGATTTAGTAGTTTACCAGCATCTAAATAAAAGCTCTAAAATTTTACCATTTGCCATTTTCCAATAAGCCCATTTATGCAACCAGTTTAGTCATGTTTGCACTGCCAATTTCTAAGCCACGTTTTAAATGCATTGTTTGTTTATTAAAACCCTGTGCCTCCAGCAGCTAGGGGCTTTGCCCCCAGATCCCCAAAACAGCCCCCCCAATTCGAATTTCTGGCTACGCGCCTGGTTAACCACTAATCCTTTAACAAACTTTACGTCTCCGTTAACGTTAATCCGTTATTTTCAGCTTTAATTAACGGAAGTTTAATAGTCCGTTAATTCGTTAATATTTTGCGTGTAATTTACATTTCTTTATATTCACTTGCTTTTAGAGCACGTATTCACGTTGTTGAGCCGATTGTAAGAAAAATTTTTTTACTATGGTGGTCTTTTTGTGTTTTGGAAGTTACATTTTACAGTCTAATCTAATTTCAAGACAAAAATAAGTTCAAATTCACTAATGAAGCTGCGATTGGAAAATCTTTGGAAATTGAGTACAGCAATTTCCGTAAATTTGGCTGCTTTAAGCTCCTGACAAAATTTTTCGCTGCTGTTACTGCTACCTAGTCTCTGCTATCAACGCATCTGACCAAACTTATCGAAGCATTAGCACTTATTGCTGCAAGTTGCATTGTTCAAACTCACTTTATAATTACAGGGTTTTGTGCCAAAAAGCACTGTCTACGAAATGCTATAAAGTGTTTGGAAAAGAGCCAAAAAAATCTTGCTTAAACAGCAGCTAAACACTCCAGTAATGCGGCGGAAATGCTCCAAGAAAAAAAGCGCTTGTGCTCTGCATGATTGTTAATTGCATAATTCACCAATGTTCAAAGCACTTATTTTTTCTCTTACTTGTGTGCAGACAAGCACTCCTAGAGCAACCAAGACAATACTCATTTTAGTCGTCACAGTAGGAGTAGGATTACAGCTCAAAATCAAATCAATGTCTCTAAAGCAGACTAAAATTATGAGTAAGGTATATACTGAATAGTATGTGTCAATGTGCAGACTTCATATGTTCGGTGCCTCTATTTCATTAAAACCGAAAAAGCATATCTCAATCCTTTTAATCTTTTTCGTATAACGTAAAAATTTAACCATTAAATGAATTAATTTTCACTTTTTTATTTTTATGTAAAATGAATATAAGTAATGTAAAATTTTCACCTAAAAAAAAATGTTTAAATCTATAATGAAAGTTATTTTAATCGTGTACCTTTAAAACTCGATATATAGCAAAAACGTTTGAAGCCATTGTGGTGTAAAATGATAAGGTATACATAGTATCCAGAGGCACAATCAAATCTTTGATTAACAGCCTGATATATACTGTTTCGGAATCGACTTCTGTGTTTTATTCCTCATCAGTAAAGCTCAGACTACAGGTATGAACATGAGTGTAGAAAGGCAAAGAATTGCAAATTAATCATATCGTAACCTTTTTTTTTTTCAAGTAATTACAGTAATACAAGAGATGTACTAGTTTAATTCAAAATAATTTTCAATAGCATGCCTTAGCTGTTTCGCCCAATTTCAGGGCTCTTCAGTAAGGCTAGCTAGGTCAAAATGACAAATATCATTACTGGTATATCTCTTGTAATGTTGTGATTACTTAAAAAAAATTATATTCGGTTATGATGTCGATAATTTGCGATTTTTTTATCTTTCTATATTCATTCATGTTCATACAGGAAGTTCAGTTAAAAATTAAAAATGATAAAAATTAAAAAAAAACCTACAGGCTGTTTCCCTCTAATGGGTTCGTCAGGTGGCTGAAAACTGAACAAAAACAAAACAGTAGAACCTCATGTCCATACCTGTAGTCCTAGCTATACTGACAAAGAGTAGAAGACAAAAGTTAATTTCGAAACAGTATGTCTTAAGCTGTTAATCAAAGTCTCTTAGACTTTGGATACTGTGCGTAGCTTATCATTAATTTCTTAGGACATTGTCCTTAATAAAATTTCTCTCTTAGTTTCATACATCAAATCATTAAAATTTTTCAATTTGAAGCAAGTATGAATTTTCAATTACTGGTACTGCATTTCAAAACAAAGATTTGTGGTTTAGAACGTTGGAAAATTTTCATTGGTGGGATCCAACAGCACGACCAAAAACAAATTGTTATTGTTTGATTAACAGATTAAGAACAATTGCTTAATATGATTAGCTGACATTCTGGGCGATTTTTATGCAAAATGTATCTCCAGTGTTGTTGCAACTTTCGAGTACAGTGTAAATAACACTGTGAGTCATTGTTGTGTTTTAGTATAGCACATGACGACTTAAAAACAATTGAAATGTAGTGCTTAATTTGCTAATTGTAATTAGAAGCATTTGTTAATTAAAGGTTATTTTGTTCAGTGCATCCAAGTTATTTGCTTTCTCTGTCACAACGAAAATTTTTTGCTATGAAAAATCAGAAAATTAGAGTAAATCTTTTTGCAGTTGTCTGGTATTCTAGTTACCGTTCACAGCTGTGAGTGTCGCTTTAATTAATTACGCTATGCTTTTTTATGTAGAAGTTAGTTGTGCATGCAGTATTTGTACTGCTGAGGGCTGCTTCGCGCGATTTTTGCCTACATTTTCAGACTAAAGACATGAGACAAGAAAATTGAGGTAGTAGCAAATTTAATTCCACACTGTAACAGCAATAGTGTTACATTAATTCTGCACTTAATCAACAGGTTAAAGTCATGCATGCATATGGAAAACTTAGAAAGGTCAAGGAGCCTTCATAAAATATCAATCAAGTCCTCCTCCTTCATCAATGGATTAAAGACTTATTTTTTCAATGTTTTCAACAAACACTAAATGTTTAGTTTACAAAACTACTTTTGTAGTTGATGTTTGCCTGCATTGCCAAATTTACATGTTAAATATTGAAAAATATGCAGTATTATCATTTCCGTTATTTAAATTTGTTGCAGGATAACTTTGAGTATTTTGGAAATCAACCCTTGTAATAATTTCAAATAATTTAATTGAGTCGCAACATAATATTTCGAAGAACAAAAATGTTAGCACAGATAGCAGGATTATGTCTCTCTTCATCATTTTGTCTGTGCTCTTACATCATAAATCGTTTTTGTGTAAGTTAGTGATTACAAAAATATCAATGTATCTTTATCAAATTGAAAAAAAAAACGATGTTCATCATGAAGTTGTTTGTCGGGGTCACAATTTGGCTAATTTCTCCACAAAAAATATCTTGTTTAATTGTTTACGTGCCATCTGGCCTAAAGGCTACCAGCGTGGAAGCCTAGGGATGAGCCACCAGCAATGTAACTACTTAAAAACAAGCAATGTGAAAAAGTTGTCTTCCCATAGGAATCAAACCTGCAGCCTTTGGGTTACCGGTCCACTGCTCTGCTACTTGAGCTAGAGAAGACGTCTCCTAGCATGCTTAATTTTAACTATTTAAACCTAGCAACTTGCTTGTTCAATGATTTTAATAATAAGTCAGTTGTGATGCTTTTGACGTTTGCAGACCAGAGTTTTAATGTTTAATCATTTACTTGCCATCTGGCCTGAAAGCTACCAGCACGGAAACCTAGGGAAGAAGCCTAAGTATTGCCATTCTGGTGGCTCTTCCATATGCTTCCGCACTGGTAATCTTTGGGCCAGATGGCTTGTAAATGATTAAACATTAAAACTCAGGCCCACATATGTCAAAACATCACAACTGACTTGTTAAAAAATTGTGTTGCACTGATAATGAATTCGTGTTCCTCCACTACACTTTTTTCTATGTAAAAACAGAAAGCCCACTTTTGCTCAAAATTTAAAAGCAATGCCAACCTGGCAGGAAAAAAGTTAAGAACAAACGAAAACGAATAAATTTCAGATCTAAAAAGAAACTAAATTCTGTGCTCATCCAAATAATAATTTTTTTGTGATTTCCCGAATTTGCAATTGAAATTGCCATGATTCCTGTGATTTTAAAAGTGCTGTTGCACATTGCGCAAGCAACTGAGCAAATTTTTGGTTGTTGTTCATACTAAAAATGAACTTGCTTTTTTGTTTTGCTATTTTACAATGCTGCAAAAACTCGTTTACTCAAGCTGACAAGGGCATTGGGAATTAAATATGTTACTGACATGGTTGCTAAAATTTACATCAATGTTCTCAAAATGAATTTAAGAAACAATAAAGGTGAAAATTTATAAAAAAATAAAGAACAGTCACCATTAATTCAAAATTTACTGGTTCTAATAAAAAAGTTTTTTTATCTATTGCAATCAAAAATTCGATTAAGAATTTGAAGTGCAGTGTTCTCAACTTTAATTTGCTGTTCAGCAGTTTTAGGTTTTCAAAACAAATCCTTTTAGTTATAATGAAAAACCTTCATTATTGAAAACAAAGAACTTTAATTTTCAGGCAGTCTATCCACGTTCTATGTTTACTCAAAAACAACTCAGATGGTATGTTTGAATGATGAAATTAGAAAAGATTTACAAGACGTTAATGTAAATTGTTACAGTTTCTAGCATCAGAGAAACATGGGACGGTCTGCATGATTTGGAATTTTTCCGAATTTAAGATTTTCTCCGTTCAGAATTGTGTCCAATCAAGATTGTGTCCAATTTACGATTTTGTCCATTCGCGATTTTGTCCATTCAGGATTTAGTCCAATTTCGCATTTTGTTTTTCGGGATAATTTCCATAAAAAATGTTTAAGTTACCTTGTGTTAATATGAAAAAGAGGGGAAAAAAGTGAAAGAAAGGTTTGGTTACCTCGTATTAAAAAGATAAGACGAAATGACAGAAATGAGCAAGAAATACTAGATTCATGTGATAGGTAGGTCTTTTGCTTATTTAGAAAGAGAGCACCAGAGTGTTAAATGTATGACTTACTAAATTATTATTAAACCACACTTTTTTAATACAGTAGATACAACATGTCAAAGTATAGACAGAAGTGCCATTTGTTTGAAAATTATCATCAAATCAAGATCTGTAATTGATGACAGCAATGTCGAAGTTTTGAAAGTGAAACTTAAGAGTATTTAATTAGTACGAGATGCATGCTTTATGAAGATCTTCTAAGTTCAATTTTTACCTTCATGCTTGCATAATTAACAATTGCGAATGTTTTTCTTTTTAGGGTTCTTTAGTTGCCAATCTTGTTGTTGGAAAGCTTTTACTGAAGCGTTCATATAGTTCTTCAAAATGTTTTGCTGTATTGTTTTTGTCCATTGGAATTTTTATTTGCACTTTAGCCACAGTAAGTATTGTATTGTATGAAACATTATGATGCTTGTACTTTATTTTTAGACTTGTGAAAAAAAAAAGAAATGTAATAATTAGCGTTTAAATGAACAGCTATTGCTATTGAGCAGACAAAAAGTTTCAAAACTCTGTGAGAACTGGAATTATCTCCAAATGAAGCTTAGAACACATTCATCGGGATGAAACATATCTGAAGCAATGTTCTACGATGTAATATTTTGATTCAAGTTAAAGGGGCATTGGAGTCTAATTTTGAATTTTAGCCTTAGATGTGTGAAAAATAATTGATTGCCAACGTTTTTGTCTCGTTTTTTTATTGTGTGACCTTAAATAGCTTTAACAGGAAAGATTTTGACTTCATCCCATCAAATTTGAACAAGATATTTTCGAACAAGATACCCCTGATGATTCCAATTACGGGTGAAACAGACTGTAGGGTTTTAGAATTTAATTTTTGATGTGTACTGTGTTGTGTTATTATATTCGCTCTGGCCTATGCTGTCGAGCACTTTTTTGGATCGGTTGAATTCAAACCCCACTCATCATTGACATCAAATATGCATTAGTGCTTTTGAACAAACATTGTCAGATTGTAGGTGTCGGAGTAGGATAAAAAAATATATGCAATTTGCTGTGCTTTCGAAGAAACAAAAAATAGGCTTAGGCTGGTAGGCTAGCATAGCCTACTGATTCGTTAAGTTAGTTTAAAAGTTTTTGTTGGTATTCTAAGAGTGAAATTTTGTTTAAAAACAGTTAGGCTAGGCTAGTAGTGTAAAATCTTCTGGTAACAGTTGGCTGCTAATTGATGGTAGGAGCTATGATAGTAATAGGTCCACTAGATAACTTTCAAGCAAGCATCCAAACCATGGTAACAGGAGCTTTCAAATATTTTTTGATATAGAAGTGGCAGAATTTCAAAATTAGTCGGAAAAAATGTCCAAAAAAATATAAATTTTGCTTGACGTGCAATAAATGAGTTAAAATAATTTTAATGCTCTTTTAACTTTTTGCGCTCCAGTCTGGGGAGCATCATAGAACAGTATCGCATTTTTTGTGTGCATAAATTAAAATGGTCAAAAAAAATTAAATTAAATAAAAATAGTCAAAAAAATTCCACCTTTTTAGTTACAATAAATAAGGCTTCAGCCCCCTTAGGCGAAAAGCGACTGAAGTAAACATTTTAAACAGAACTCACAACGCTAACATATGCGCTATTTATGGTATGCTTATGGATTAATTTTCATGTATTTTTGGTAGAGAATCTTTTTTAATAGGGTAAGCGTAACAATAATATTATATAATACTTTTGGCAGATGTAGTAATTTTTCTGTAAAATTGCACGTTGTAATAGCAAATGTTGTATATTTTTGTAACGTCTCAAGAGTTCTTTCCTGGTTAGCTGTGTTTTTCTTTTTTTACTTTTGTGAACAAAAAATGCGTTACAGTTCTAATGATGCTTCCCAGACTGGGGAGTGAAACATTAACTTGAATAAAAATACTTCATTAGAGAATGTTGCTTCAAATCAAGAATTGTCTCCTTGTGTTTCCAGTTTTAGAATTGCACTAAAAGCTGTTACTAGTCAAAAAAAAAAAAAAGAAAACTAACTATGTATCATCATTGCAAAAATTTTTGTGGACTGCCTTTGCTAGACATCAGAAATAAATTTGATCTAAAATTTCAGAAACCTTGCAATTTTTACAGAAATAAATTCATTGTCCTTGAAGTTGTAATAAAGTTTTATTTCTTGAGTCACTCTGAGCATTCACAAGCACCCAAAAAAGCATTTTTTTACTTATGTTTTCGAAATCCTGAGTAAATGTACTTTTTGAATTGCCAGTATTTTCACATAATTTTTTGATGATTTTGGGAAATGTAAAGAATTCCCAGTGAAAGTGACGTTAATTTAACGTAAAAAATGTATTTCTATATGTAGTATGCAATTGATTTTGGTTTCAAACGAAAGATAAAAGTGTAAGCCAATTTTTCATAAAATAAATTAGTGTTGAGGCCCAAAAATTCGTCAAGAATAGATAAGATCAGCCACAAACTTGGGGATCACAAACATTCAGTTCCATCAAAAAGACCAGGGAGGCGGTAATCGATATCAGTTGCAAATGTTAATTAGAGAAACAACCATATGATAGGAGAAAAAGTCCACTAAAATTTACTACAAATCGAGGATTACTATTAAGCCATCCCGGAGCAGTTTTGGGGGTTGAAACCCTTCCTTTTGGAACTGTTGTTTTTGGGCTGTAATTTGATCCTTCACAATATTTTCCGAGCAATTGAGATTTTTGCATTTGTTTCACTTACAATATTGCTGACAGAAAGATTGTTTGGCTATGTGTATTTGATATATCTATGGATATTGAATAATGAATATATTATACGTAATCATAAACTTTTCAGCAGAACAAAACTTGATGCTAAAATGAGACAGACAGCCATTTACTGAAAAAATTCGCTCTTGCTTAAAAAAAAACTTCTTAAGCCAAATGCACTTTTGAAAAAAAAGCTAACCAATTTGCTGTTTGAAGATGAAAGCCACAACAAAATTACGTTCAAACGTCAAGATTTTTATTCTGCAAACGTAGTCAGGAATTTAAAAACAGCTTTTAATTGCATCGCAGCTATCATTTCCAAATATTTTTTTCCATGTTTTTACATTAAGTTTATAATAGTTTAGGTGATTTATGCAGCATCTTATGTCACAATAACAACCCATTGTATAATTCAATGTAATCAACCTCTATATATACCGAACCGTGACTTTTAGGCGCTGATGTTTATGTGTGGGACGTTTAGGCATCACTGATTAGGTATCGGCACTTTTACGTGCCAGAGGTGAAAATTTTTTTTCTCAAAAATTTTTAGTTTCAAATGACAGTTTTTTTCAAAAAAACAGTTTTGTTGATTTTTATACTCAAAAACATTTTTATTTTACAAAAACACTTTTTCAAATAAAAGCTTCTTCCAAAAAACTGGTTTTTCAAACAAAAAAGTTTTACTTTGATTAAACTGTTAATATTTTCACCTGTTAAGAAAAATTGTTAGAACAGAAAGCGTAGGAAAAGGGGTGCCATGGAAAAAAGTGGAGCTGTGGCTGATGGGAAAAGGATCAATGAGAGAGCATCATTTGTGTACAATCTTTAAGCTGTACCCGAATTCTTTTTGTCGGCAGAGGGCGGGGTTAGAAGTTCTGATGAAAGTTACTGTAGAAGTTTTCAGACCATTAGACACATCGGGTTATGAGGCGTACTATCAAAAATTGACTTTAAACAGTTTTATTTTCATACTTAGTATGCACCGGGTTATAAGGTGCACCAAATCAAACAAAAAAGCAGGTGTCAACAATGTGTAAAAAGCATATTGCTTTGTTGCTATCTGCTGTAAATCATGCATGCATGCGCTTACATGCCACTCCATTTCTATCTGCTGCAATTCATGCATATGTGTGTTACGTACTGCTTCATAATAATCTCCTGCAGTTGATGTTCACATGTGTTTTACATGAAACAAAACAACATGTTGTATACTTTATTTCAAAAAAATTAAATGATCAAATAGAAAATAAAAACTCGAAATTGTAACGCATAACATCTACCGGTATTCCCAAAAAGTTATTTCTTAAGTTTATTCCAGGAAGCCGTTGAATTCTTCATCATCTTTGTCAGAGTTCAACAGCTGGGCTATCTCTGCACCATGCATGCCCGAAAGTGTATCATCATTTTTCGGGTCGGTCTCATTGCTGTTAGTTGTGTCTTCAGTGATGATCCCGGCTTTCGTGAAAGCTAGGATGGTGTTGGAGATTGTAAGCTTTTCCTAAGCATCCACTATCCATTGGCTGATTTTAGCGTCACTTGCCCTTTGTTGCCTTCCTGTCTTGGTGAACGTGTGTTCCCCATCTGTCATCCAATGTTTCCATTACTCACAGTTTAACCTTAAATGACCGGTTAATGTCCGTATCTAGTGGCTGGAGCTCTTTGGTTAATCCATTTGGAATAATGGCAACCTCAATATTTGCTTGCTTTACTCTGCATTTGACAGTAGATGGGCATCCATAGAATCATAAATCAGTAGCGATCACAATTTGTGAAAAAAAAGTCAGGTCTCTTGATATAGACTTCCTAAAGCCAATCACAGATCATCTCTTCATCCAGCCTTTTGGGTTGGCCTTTATAACTATACCAACCGGAAACTTTTTTTTCAGTAAACTCCCTTTTGAATATGACCATGGGTGGTAGTTTTTAGCCGCTTTTTTGACAGTTTGATTTAGAGGGATATCAAAAGTTACCTCATCCGTGTTTGTGATATGTTTTAGCTGGATTTTATGTTCTCTGATCTTGGTCATGCAGTAGGTGCGAAATGAGACTAGCTTTTCTTTGTAATTGTTTGATAGTTGCTGCAACATGGTAGTTCTCATGCTAATGGAGAGATTTTGCCGTTTCACAAAACAAAAGCACAATGAAGGACCACCTTGAAAGTCATTGATCTTCATGTCGCATGCTGTTGCTCTTGCTTTCGATCGCAGAGAGACAGTAGGGATGCTTCTACCAGCGGTTCTCTGCTCAATAACCCACTGTTCATTTTTATCCTCTAAATGTGGCCATCTTGCTTTGTGCCCTCGAAAACTTTGTTTCGTCATTTTAACCTGGCATAGAGCATCTTCTTGCTTTTTCCACTTCTGCCCCATCGATTCATTTATATTAAAATTTTCTTGCAGCTGCTCTATTTTCATGTTCTACTGTGTGACTGATTGCTGTTAGCTTAAAACTCACTTTATAAGCATCCTTTTTGCAGGAACCTTTTTGCAAAATAAGGTAGAACCTTTTTGCAAAATAAGGTAGTACTGTGGTATATAAAAAAAAAAAAATGAATTAACTGTTAACACAAGTGAATGTTTTTTGGACCAAACTTGCATTGTAATGGGATTGTACTGTGCAATCGTGAAAAGAAAAAAGGCACTCTAGTAATGGACATAAAAAAGAAAAAAATGCACTTTCACTTCAGTGGTTTCTTTGCACGATTGACAAGAAAAAAGAAAAATGCTCTTCTACTGTAGTCTGCAGCTCAAAGCAGTCAGAATTCGCTGTGAGGCAATATTGCAGTTGCACGCAAATTAGATTGATCCATACATTAGGCTTATAAGGCATAGAATCAGTTTTTGAGAAAATGTAGGGATTTTAACTGCACCCCATGGTCCAAAAAATACAGCACATTCTGTGGAGTAATTTTAAATAAAAACCTTCTGTGCCCACTGCTTTCAAACTTTTTTGGTTTTGTTCATCTCTACCATGGATTTCTGCATTTTGTTTACCCTCAATATGAAAATATGCATGTAACCAGGAACGCAACTGGGATTTTGTTAACTGGTGGGTTGAACCCAAAAGCTAATTTCTTTTGCCTGAAAAATGTCTCAATGAGGTAGCTTGCTGAAAAAACTGTTGCAACTCACTTGTATCACAGGCATGGGTCTGGGGGCAGAGCTGTCGGAGGCCATGTAGTTGAAGGCCCTAGCCACTAGGCGATTTATGTGATTTTTCATAAAAAATAGCCATTTTAGCTCCATTTGGATAAAATTTTGTACCTCTTTGGAGCAATTTGCAGACTTAAATTGCCTAGCCTCTTCAAGCCCCTTCCCCTTACTCATAGGTCAAGTTCAAAACATGTTTAAACGCTTGCATGTTTTTGGATTAAACTTTTTAGGTCACTTGGCTAAGGGGAGTGGCAGCTGAAGCTCCATTTATTGCAACTGCTAAAAGAAAGGTAAAATTACTCAAGTGTGACGTTGTACTGAGTACACTAACATTGCATTGTTGCATCACTGAAAGTGAAATCATTGCAATAAATTGTGGCTTCCAGGCACTTTCTGTTTGTGCTGGTTCACTCCTTGTTGACTCAACCTTGCAAAATTTTATTCACCCTGTGTTCCTTGGGTAGTGGGGTGCACCATTCACCCTTTTAAGGTCACTGCTCTATGCAGTGCTCACTGCTCAGGATAGCACTATTTCGGTCACTACTATCAAACCTTGTTGACTGAGCTGGCATGAATTGAAATGAGTAAAAAAACAAAAATATCCTCACTATTTATAGAATTTCAGGTAGTTGAAATAGGTAGAGTCGAAAAATAGAAGGTCGAAACAAGACAAGCGAAAAGTCAGCTTAGCCAGCGATTAGCTTTGAAGTCAAAATTGTCATTTTGCTAGCAACCAAAATGCAAATTATACATTGAAATCGGCCATGAGAGTTAGAAGCAAATTTTTGCTAAGAAAATGTAATGTAAATGAATTTATTTTTTTCTCTTCACAACTGTTTTGCCTGGTGGTAGTTTGGTCAAGAAATTGACTAAACACAGTAATTATGCTTTTGACTATGCTGATACGGTTACCAGTCAATTTTCCTAAAAGTGTAATGCGATTGTTGTAATTATGATGGCTTAATAGTGATCCTCAGTTTGCAGTGAATTTTAGCGGAGTTTTTAGCGGGTTATTTGGTTGTTTCTAGGGTTGGATTGAATTTGAATGTCTTGACTGAACATTCAATAAATGTGGATTTTTTCAAATAAAGCTTTTATTGTCTGTTTTGTCGTAAGGATTCCAGGTGCTACTGTTACCTTATAGATTACAGTAGCATCTGATGAGTCCTTAAGACAAAACAGACTGTTGTCCTTTTAACCTTTTACAGTGATTTTATATTTGTATTTTGCTCTGATTTTACTTTGTGTATCATCGAACACTGTTTCAGAAGATTGACTATCAGCAATTTTCTAAAACGTTATTGCAAAAGTAGCCATTTGTTACTGGGTTTAGTGCATGTTACAAATGCATTCCATAAAATTTGCCAAGCAAACAAAAACTTTGTGATTGCAAATGTGATGCTGCAATGTGCTTTGAAGTTGTTTTTGCAATGCTTAGCTTCCTAGTCAACCTGCGAAAGAATGAACTTTACGCTTGGTTGCCCAGACCCTATTTCTTTGAATCTGCTTTTATGGCAGTTTAAATTGAGGTGATTAAATTACGAAAAATGTACAAAATTTGTCTTCTACATCAGCAATTTTCAAAATGAGTTTATTAATATTCATTTATTTCACTAAAAGACTAGCAATCAGGGAATGGATTGGAAGACAATTTTTCCATATTACACACTGGCAATTTTATTGCATTCCATACTATAAATCTTCCATTCCATACTAACATTTTCTTCCATATTCCATTCCACACTGTTACATCATACATCATGACTGTAACTGGGAATATGTGCCTCACTTCGCAGTTGTCGAAAAAAATAAAACCAAGAAAAAACTGGACTGACTTTGTAGTCTAATAAGAGCAGTGTAATAAGACAGTTTTCTCATGAAAACAAGCAGATATTAGTTTTAAAAATTAAACCGTATATCTACCAAATCAAAGCATACCTGTAAGTAAACTATGTGATTGAATTATAAGATCAATAAAAGAAACCAAAAATGGTATACAATATACATACATGGAGACATTCTGGTCGGCAGGAGACAGGGTAAATACAACAATAAGCAGTAATTGTCAAGTCTAACGTACAGAAGTATAGGCTATACAATTACGCAACTACAGAAGTATAGCCTACACATTTACACAACAATCATATTGCTTACCAAACAGTGCACTGCCGGTGACAAGCAAAAGTCAAGTATCGATCTGGAAAACGCGATGGGACACACTGAAGTATAACTGAAATATCAATATGCTGTGCTAACTGCTAATTAAGTAGTTGCAAAACATTAAGGCTACTATCAGCATCAGGCATCATCAGTGTAGTTTTCACTTGAGCACATAGGCTAGGCTATTATTTAGTTCGGATATTATTTACAGTAGGCTACAGCTCTTTGAGTCTGTCATAATTTATCAACGTAATTATCACAACTAAATAGAAGCTCACTTGGTGGTGATATCCAGTTTAAATCCATGTATAATTTTTTTAATTCAAATTTAATAATTTCAAACTCAGTCTTGGTTTTTCTTTTAACATATTTATTGGCAAATTTATTAGGCCATTGGCCTATTGCAGTAGCCCAACCAGCTTATTCAAATAGAATACACAATTAAATTTCACTGATTAATTGAACTCAAACATTTAATTACATTACACTTATAACGTGCCTGGTTTGCTGCACAATTTGCCATGCAAACTATCCACTATTTGTGCCGATAACAAAAAACGCTGAACAAAAGTGCCACAGTGCAGAAACGATGATGCAATAGTCAACAATCATGAACAAGCAGAAATTGATGCAATCTTTCGCCATCATGCAGAAGCCAGAAATGCAAAAACTAAATTTAAACTTACTTATGCTGAGTCGAGGTTTAAACTATGATTTGGGCATTAGAAAACATTTAAATTTCTACACATACTAAAGATACGTTCTGATCCATAGGTGGTGAAACTGAGTGGGCCCATGCCCCCCACTTTTTTTTCAAGAGGGGGCCCTAATTTACGCATTTATTTTCAGAATATACTGCCTTTGAATAAATGAATTTGTAACCAACCGGTAGTTCTATAGATGGCAAAACCATAAAGCATAGACTCACGCATTTTGACTGGTTGGCGGGCAGTGGGCCCTATTATGGTTTGAATAGTTTGTTTGCGTACTGTATTAAATCAAAATGCATTACTTCCGTTTCCTTGGGAGACTTTATTTCATTGCAATAGCTGGTGCTAAAACAATATAGCTACCAGGGATGGGGTCAGCCCCCTTTGCCAAGTTACTTACGAAATTTAACCAGAAATGCAAGCGTTTAAACATATTTTGAACTTGACCTGTAAGAAAAGGGGGTCTAAAGGGGCTTGAATTCTACAATTGGCTTTCAAAGTTTAGCCATTAAGTTGTTTCAATGGTTGTAAAAACGTGCGAAACGTTATTCAAACTGCATTTAAATGGCTTTTTTTTTAATTACAAAATTCGCCTAGCGACTCGGTAGACCCCGTTTTGATAATGACTAAACAAGGACTAAAGGCAAAATCAATGGGGGTATCTAAAGATAGGCAAATCGCATCAGCTAGATCAGTGTCTACTCCAACCTTCTTCACCAAGCCATTCCAGTGATATTCTACTTCAAACATGACAGAGGGGCCTTTGATGTTATAAGTATTATTGGCAACCCTGACTTAGATAGTCTTAGCGACGTCATCCCAGTTCCAACATAAAGCAAAGCCGCAATTAGGCTCCTGCATTGATTTATTTCGCTGTGCACTAAGGTGCTTATAAAGACCCTCAGTATTTCTTGAAATTAATTACATTACTTTTTACCTGTGTTCAAACTGTTTCTTTCAGAAAAAAAAATAGGACCTACAAAAATTTTTGAAATCCCAACAAGGTCTAAGGGATTCTTCAGGCACTTTGCTTGAATCATTGTGAAAATAAACAAAAACGTTTTTATTTCTTAATTTTTTATGTTAGAATGTTATGTTATTTTTGATGCTATTCACGTAGACTTAATTAAGTTCACGGCGTGCAATAAGATTTAAAGTTTCTCTTTGGGACAACTATTTTATGCATTCAATTTTCATAGCAATTTTCAAAAGTATAACAAAATACTAGCACTACCAATTTTCATATTGTGTGTGATTCTAGATTGCATGGACTATGAATACGAGTTTCTTAATTGCTAATCAGCAATCTAATTTATAATTTAACCATGTAATATGGAGCTTTTATCTATTGCTTATTGCCTAATAGAACATACAGGTATCAAATGCGTAATTCTATTGCCAGTATAATCCCATTAACGTTCCACATTAAAAAATCAAATAAAACAAGATTTTTTGCAATATTTACATTTTCTCTTTAAACCAGTGTTAAGAATAAGACAACACAAAGATACATTTACAGTCAAAATCCCGAATTGAACAAAATCTCGAAGTACAAAATCCCAAATAGGACAAAATCCTGAATATACAAAATCCAGAATTGGACGAATCTCGAATGGAAAAAATCCCAATTGGACAAAATCCAGCATGGAAAATCTCCCGAATTGGACAAAATTCTGAATGGACAAAATCCCAAATCCCAAATGGACAAAATCTCGAATGGACAAAATCCAGAATTGGACAAAATCCCGAATGGACAACATCTTGAATATAAAAAATCTCCAATGGAAAAATCCCGAATTGGACAAAATCCTGAATTGGACAAAATCCCAAATGGAAAAAATCTTGAATCCAGACAAAATCCCAAATTGACAAAAACCAAAATAAACAAAATCTCGAATTGAAGAAAATCCTGAATGGACAAAATCCCGAATTGGAAAAATTCCCGAATGGACAAAATCCCAAATTGGACAAAATCCCAAATTAGACAAAATCCCAAATCAATAAAATCTCGAATGGACAAAATCCTGAATTGGAAAAAATCCCGAACAGACAAATCCAGAATGGACAAAATCAAAAATAGACAAAATCTTGAATGAACAAAATCCCGAATTGGACAAAATCCAGAACAGACAAAATCTCGAATGAACATACTCATAATTCCGAATCGAACAAAATCCTGAATGTTCAAAAAAGTTGTCACGATATATATTTCAAGTCTTAAGAGAAGTTGGTGTGAGTAATTTTTGATTGCTTCTGTAGTGTTTGATTATTCACTATTTATTTTGGCTTCATGATAATTTGAAAATTACTCACTCCAGTTTCTCTGTTGACTTAAAATATTTATGGTGACAACTTTTGTAAACGTTTCTCCCGCTTATCCAATGTTGAATGGCACTGTTTGGTTTGTTTGGTTGCATGTGTTGACACCTAAGTGATTGGTTTCAATTCAAATTGAGCAGCAGCAAAAGTTAACTTAAGGGTAAATTAATTTTATTCTACAGGTATTTGAAATGTTACAGCTTGTACTGAAATGTGACTACTTTCAATAGAGACTTGTTTTTTACATTTTGTACTGTTTTAAATTTTACTTTTTACTGATGATGGACATAGCCAAGTCTGAAATGTATAAAACTTTACTATTTTAAATAAGGCTTCACTGTTTTTAATCAAATTAAATAAAACTGCCATGCAATCAGCATCAAAGATTTATTATATGTCCCCCAATCCCCTTTGGACTCCAATCAAGGTTACAGTATCATCTTCCATGCCTAATTGCAGTGGCCCTAGCTCATCCCACCTTGAATACACCAAGAATCTATTACTCTCTCTTCTTCAGCTATGAGTATGTATGGGCGGATAGATCTGTCTTTTTCCTCATTAGATTGGTGACACTGGAGTGTATGTCGTATAATCTAAATGCAAACCTTGGAGTATTTTTCTTCGCTGGACCATTTGCCTCCAGTTTCACTGCTGAAACCCATCTCCTGGAGCGCAGTCTTGTCTGATGTAACAGCCACATGAAGACTTGGGCACTTTCAGTAAGTCTTTTAAGGACTCCCAATCGGCTATTTTCCAACTTTAAAAAGGCCCCCTTTATATCTCTGGCTAAGACCCCTTAAAAATGTCTGGTTTCATGTCTCCTCACTTTCCAACAGTGCCATTTTAAACTTCCAATAGGTCCCTGGTCACGCTGGTATCCCTGGGAATAAGCATGCCGATTCTTTTCCTGAAACTGGAACCCCCTTGCCTACTGCGATTGTCCCTTGTCCCCTCTCCCCAGCTATCGCCAAAACCGGTTACACTCAGTATCACTAATGAAGACATCACATTTCCACATTCCTCCTCCCTTCTCGGCTGTCCTATTTTTACAGTTTCTCTGTAGGAATTGGTCCTCTCATGCCCCATATGCTTTGAGCTTCCCATATTCACTTCCATGGTCAAAACCTGTTACAGAATGACCCATACCTTGATGTTGAATATGTCCTGGACAGAACATCCAGATCTTTATCGCTCCGACTACTAAGCAATTTCTCAACAAAAAGAACTGAATCAAAATTCATTGAGTTAACTTAAAATAAAACCAACGCGGCAAAAATTAACCAAAAGTTACCCCGAAAAATAAAAATTCCAACAGAAAAACCGCGAAGTCTTTTCTTGCAAAAAAATACGTCCAACTGCCAGACAACTAAAATTCAAATGAGTAAAACAGGTGATACGGTGCTGAAGTAATTAGCAACCATGCAAAAGCTTGAAAAAATAATTATTAAAGCTGTGCAAAAACAACGCAAAGTAAAGTATACACGAGCTGCAGGCAAACGCTTTTTTTGGTTGCTGCAAAACTAAGAACTATAAATTTGCGTTCGATTCCCAACTGAAACAGATAATAAAAATAAAATAGCAAATAAAACAGTACGATAAAAACACACTACACAGGAGCGATTTTTGACAAGTCCCGAAGGACATACTCTATCTTTCTAGGGTCCCCAATCGTGTTCTTAGCCAGGACAGCCACAGTAGCTAGGCGAATAATTTCTTTGCCCCTACATATGTGTAGATGAAGGGAGTGGATCCATCCCAAACGGTAAGCACCCCTGTAGGTTACATCTTTTGCATCTCCCACTAGAACCAGTTGTTCCACTGTTAAGTTTTCTGTAGGACCCAACATTTGTTTTGTCCCTGTAAAGAGGGAAGGTAGGACTGCATCCACCCCTGCCAAAAACGATGGCCCAAGGTAGAATTGTACAAATAATCCCCGCGAAGATCCTCTGTGTCATGGCACTCACCCATGGGCGTGTTTGATGCTAGCTCTTGCCCCAAAAAGAACAAGGGGGAAATAGGAATCAAGTCATTAGGTGGATCGCTTAACGTGGTTAAAAGACGATTGTTCACTATATGCACTGCATCTGAGAAAAAGGTTTGCAACTCAATGAGAGAAGGCATGCGTCGTGTATTGAGCAAAACACGATGTAGAGCCGTTTTAAATAATTTAACCATGCTCTCCCAGCTATCTCCTTGGCTGGACGCGTAGGGAGGATTTATGCATGGCATTATGAAACTCCATAGAACTGAGTGATTTAGGCAATTGATCGGAAGCAGCACAGAAGGTAGAAGTGTTATTTGAATAAATCATATCAACTGCTCCGCGCAAATTAGTGAATCTAGTAAATGCCAGAAGAAAACTGTTTAGGTTGAGACTAGGTACCAGGTCGACGTGAATACAGCGAGTACACATGCAAACAAACAACAAGCCTCATGCTTTACATTCATTACAGTTTTGTCTGTAACAAACAGGGCCCAAATAATCCAATCTGCAGTATTTAATCAGTTTGTTGCATGCAGTAAGCCTGCAAGCAGAGAAATCTGCCATTAATTGTCTTATCGGTTTTGCTTTATAAAGACAGCAGCTAGCACACTCAACAATATAATGTTTAACTCTCGAAACTCCATGGATTAGCCAGAAGTGCTGGCTGGTTTTCATAAGCGTGTAGGAAGGGCCTGCATGCCCCACGTTTTTGTCTGCGTCAAGGACAATCAAGGCATGCCTCCCAGGTAAGATTAAAGGATGCTTTGCATCGGTAGGAAGCTCAGCATTTTCCAAACGCCAATCGGCGCAAAAGAGAGAGTCTAATCCAATGCAAGGCCGTAAATTTTTTAGCATTTTAAGTTTGTTAATCCGTCTTGTACTCTCCGGGTCGCAACGCTTTTCATTAAGACGTCGCAAAATAGCGTCAAACTCATCAGGCGTGCCCTTATGCAGCGAGTCAACTGCAGTCCCTAAGCAACGCCCTTGCACATACTTCACAGTCTTGATAAGGGCGTGATCTAAATATGCAGCGTTTAAATCCGGTTTTTGAAAATTTATCTTTTTTAATTTTGCTACGACAAACTCCATGAAAGCCATGAGATATGCAATACGTTTTTTTCAACGCATTTAGATTCCGTGACGTGGCAATGACCTGATCCAATCCGCACTCGCCATCCTCTTCCACAGATAAACTACTTACAACACTCACACGAACAACAGTGCTCGAGTCAGAGGTCTGAAGGTCAACCCCTTCCTGCAACAGGCAACCAGGTCCCTCCAACCACAAGCGAACCGAGTCGGGATTCCTGCAAGCAGCACTGCGAGTACCAACATCGGCCAGATTCTGCGTGGTATGAATATAGTTCCACGCTGAAGTGGGAGCCACTCAAACTATCTTATCCACTCGACGTTTCACAAAGCGAGCGAGATGCAGATCAGCATTAGTTATCCGGCCAAGGACCACTCGGGGTCTGTCCAAAAATGTAAAGAGCAATTAAGATGACACAAAGACTCCTTAGCCTGTTGCATTAAATCGCTGCACAATTTTGCAGCTTCAAGTTCCTTATTAGAAATTATCTATTTTACCTGTTGTTTCAAAACCACTATAGATTTTTGTAGAATAAAACTTACTGAAGGTTTATCATTAACCAAACATCGAAGATAAATTACACAAGAAAAGGCCGAATCAGAAGCGTTACAAAAATCATGCAATTGAAACTTAGCTGCAGCAAAATCAAACTCAACATCAGGTAAACAATTTCGAGGAATAGAAAAATCATTTATTGGACTCAAAGTAGCAAACCACTTTTTCCAGGAATCTTGAATGTCAGCAGAGAGAGTCTCGTCCCACTTAACACCCAAAGTAGCTACCTTGTGCAAAATTAATTTACCCCAAAGCAGGGGAGGTGAGGCCATGCCTAGAGGATCAAACTGACTAGCAAGTTGACTAGACATTTCTCGTCTGGTAGTAGCATTACAAAACTCCTTGATGTTAACAAGAAATTTATCATTCTCAGGATCCCAGGTTAAGCCTAGTGTCTTAAAATCGAGCAAGGGATCAGACCCAAGATCAACCTCACTAACACCTGACGCCAAATCACATTGAGGCATACAAGACAAAATTTCTTTAGCATGACAGTTAGCCACCCATTTTCGTAGTTTGAACCCACCACTACTGAAAAGATCTAGTCCTTCTTTTACAATCAGAATAAGATTTTCTAATGAATTGTTAGCAAGCAACACGTTATCCATGTAACGGTTATGTTTCACAGCTTTCAAAGTTAACAAAGAAGCATTAACAGGGTTTTCCTCAGAGGTGGGCGTTTCGCAAAATAGTTTGCAAGTTGTGCAAATGCGCAATTTGCGTTGCGCACTATGCCCTTTTTTTCAGCTCTTGCACAATTTGCGTTGCGCTCTATGCCTTTTTTCTCGGCGCTTGCGCAATTTGCGTTGCGCTCTATGCCTTTTTTTTCAGCGCTTGCACAATTTGCATTTGCGAATCGGTAAATCTAATATTTGTTACACTTTAATTGCAATTTTTTTTCCAAGTTGTGCAATCACAAAATAATTTTTAAATGTTGATCTGCATGTCCTTGTCAAAAAATAAATAAATTTTGATTTTACAGATTTAAAGCATGATCACGCAATAGTTGATGCAAGCTGATTGCTGATCGAAAGATTTTTTTTCTTGTTTTGTTCTGCGCTATCTGCTTTTTTTTTCTTGTCTTGTTTTCTTCTGCGCCATCTACTTTTAAATCCCTAAACGCGCTGTATTCAAAGTTTGAGCGATTGAAGATATCAAGGAGGACTAGTGTGTGACAGAAATCAAGGGTGCCAGGTTGGGGGATTCCCCTCAATCGGATTCTCCAAATTTTTGAAGTTTTAAAGCGTTAGAGCTAGATGGATCAAATTTTTGGAATAAGTAGATATCAAAAATAAACTATATGTAATAAAAAGTGGGGGTCCACAATAGGGGTTTTCCCCAAACGTACTCTCCAAAATTAAACTTTTTAACCTTTTTAACTAGACACATGAAATTTTTAGGGTAAGTAAATATACAGGAAAGATAAAATTTGACAAAGTTTGGGGGTGCCAAAATGGGGGTCCCCCCAAAGGAGGCGGGCCAAAATTCAAACTTTTTAACCACTCACGCTAGATACATGAAATTTTCAGGATAGGCAAATATGAAAAAAAATTTCGCCAAACGGGGCTCTCCAAAATTCAAACTTTTTAACCTTTTAAAATGGATACGGCTCGTAAAATGGTTGTCCACAAATTTTCAACTTTCCTATTTGAAGCAACCTTTGCATTCCTGTACCATCAGCTTCTTTCAAGAGGTGTTTCTCCAGCGCAAGCTTGACTGTAAGCGAATTAAGAATGCAACTTAGTGGTGAACATTTTGAAGCACTCAATGTCATGCACTGAAATAAAGTGCTGCTTTAATTAACCAAATTGAAGAATTAATTTTTTCTGATTATCGGTGGTAGTGGACTGGTTGTTCACTTTTTTAGCAAATTAAGTTAATTTAAACCAGAACAGAATTCGGTATTTTGGATTTGGCTTTAGCTATTGGGAATAATTTTGGAATAGCCTACTATTCTGAAATGCCAATCCCTAGTGGTAGTACTTCTGCTTTAAATAAACCATATGCTGTATACCGCTGAACGACAAAGAGTAATGTATTAATATTATTAATTTAGTTGAAGCTACCTTACTTAATAAGCACGAAATACCTTTTTTTGTACTGTAATTAGTAGGCGAAAACTTTGACTGCTACGATAGGAAAAAGTTTAGATGAATGAGTCAAAAGAGCAAACGACAAAATCACCAAAGATTGCTTTCTTGCCTACAGGAAAGATGCGTGGTTGCGAAAATTCAAAAGATTCAACACCGCTATCCTTAGTTCGGCCGCCGTTGAGAGATTATTTTCTGTTATTTCTGATTTTTTGCAATCGAAACAATCGTCTATGACAAAGGAAAATTTTTTTAAGTTTGTTTTGCTGCGTGAGAATGAAAAATGTTTAAAAAAGCCAATTTTTCTCCATGAATAACGCATTATTTCTGAATGTGAGTGAGTGGTGCTTTTTTTCCTTTGGTGTTTATTTATTTTTATTGTTGTTTATTTTTATTATTATTATTTTTTTAGTGTTTAATTGCTTTTTTCAACAATAAAATTACCGGTAATTCTTTCTTCGCTCATCATAGATATATGCAGGGTTGCCACATCCTGGAAAAGTCCTGGAAAGTCCTGGATTTTTTTTCTGTCCTGGAAAGTCCTTGAAAGTCCTTGAATTTTGTTTATAAGTCCTGGAAAGTCCTGGAAAAAGTTTGGAAAGTTTTCCCGTGATTTACCAAAACAGAATGTGAAGTTTTTTGTTGTTGTTGTGATAACTGGTACCTTGTAATTGCACAAAGGTATTGTTGAAATAATTTGCATTATGAAGGTCTGTAGTATTGTTGAAATAAATTGCATTGTGAAGTAAAAGGGTAAATTTAAAAGTTTATTTTGTTAAAAGACAGAGCTTATTTTTATGCTGGCGCACACATAAAAAAGTCGCTATCCTAGCCATAACCCAACCCTAAATCTAACCACAACTGTATCGCAAGCTCCAATCCTAACATTAATCTTAAACCTGTATAACCTTAATGAAGGGCTACCATACGTTTTCTTTTAAGAGGATTTGTCGTCTTTTTCTGTAGGACACCAAAAAAGTAGCCAAATGTTTTCTGTTTTTAATGCTCAGCACTTAAAGGCGAGATTCGAAGACCAAACCGACCAAAAATGATATACTTCCATCCACACTCGCGTTCAGCTCCAGCCGACCTTAATACAACTCTACTGACAGCAGATCTTTTTTTTTGCGATCACCATTTTCATAGGGAAGAATTGGTGCAAAAACAGGTGGTCTCCAAAGAAAAAAACGGTCTTCAGTTTTTGAATTTTCTCTTGGAAAATTGTGTTCTCCAAAATAAAAAAGTCTTTAGTCAGTCCAGTTGGCCGGTATATACCTTCAGCGTGTTTGGTCGTTTGGGCTTCGATTTTCGAAACTGTCCTCTTTTTGGTCTATAAAAATATGGCACCCCTACCCAAACGATAATTTAAAAAAATAGAAGAGAGTAAATGAGTGCCTATTCTTCTGCTCTTTGCTCTCTTATTTTCTTTAAGCAGTTCTTGCTTATTCGCCAGTGTATAAATAAGCACTTTCTTGTTGAAATGCCAAAATTTGCACTTTGCGATGCAGTATGTATAAATTATTAAATATTATTAGGAAGAGTGAATTTATGAACAGTAATTTATTGCAATCCGATTCTCTAGTAGCAGTATTATTGCTAGCAGCAGAAGTGTAGTGGGCTGTAGGCCCTCCATTGGCCTGTTGGCTAAACACAATAAAAAATGTAACATTTTTCACCCTGCGAGTATACTTATGAGGCAGTTTTTTGCAGTAATATGGACTCCAAAGTAATTTAAAGCCACTTCTGAAACAGCATTTAGGAGGGGGGGGGCTAATGATGGTCAAAAATAAAATCAGCAACAACTGACAAAAATGGCTAAAAATAAACAATCAATTTGATCGCATAATGCAAAATACTTAAAGTAGGCTTTCTAAAAAAATTGTAAAGTGTTTATTCAGTATTTCATTCAGTTAATTATCAGTCTTGTTTTTCAAATCTTGTTTCATTAGCCCCTTCTCCTAAATTATCTAGCGTTATAAATGTTATAAAATGCAGACGACTTGAATTAATACTTGAGAGTTTTTTCAAAGGAAGCGCCCATTTGCACTTTAGGGTGCTTTGCTAATAGAGAAAAAGAGAGCAAGAGTGTGGTCATTTATGCTTTTTCGAAAATTGTTATCGTTAGGGTGGGTGCCCATTTACGCTTTTTTAAAAAATTATCATGGTTAGGGTTTGGGTTTGGATTTTGAGTTTGGGTTAGAATTAACATTAAGGTTATAGGTAGGATTACAGATATGTTATGTTTAGGGTTGGGGTTAGGGCTAGGAGAGCGATTTTATTTTTGCGCGCCGGTGCAAACAAGCTCAGCTTTTTTCAAATGAAGGGATTTTATGGTTTACCTGCTTGAAATAAAGCTAGGACAAAAGTTTTACCATTACCATCACCCACATACTTTAGCCCATTTATAAAACCAGTTCAATCATGCTTTCGCAGTGCTAATTTCTGCGCTTCATTTAAAATGCATTAAATTTTACCAAACTGGGCCTAAGATTAAGTTATTATTGCAAAAATTATGTACGGTAGTCTTTTGTGCTTGGGGGCTCAGACTCCCAATGGCCTCCGGCAGCTGGCAACTCCATTCCCATACCCTAAGCCAAGCCCTCCCATTGCAGATTTCTGGCTATAAACCTGGCTAGTAGTCAGTACTAGAAATCCAAATGCGTGGCATTAAAATTTTCGTTAATGACAAGTACAATAAGTGGGTGCATAAAAGAGTAATAGTGAAAATTAAATTTTAAGTCCTGTAAAAAAATCTTGCACAGTCCTGGAAAAGTCCTGGAAAATCATCTAAAAAAGTCCTGGAAAGTCCTGGAATTTGATTTTGCAGTTTCTGTGGCAACCCTGTATATGCCTTTAATTATAAAAGCTAAACGCATTGCAGTTGGTTTATTCCAGTGCAGCTTAGCTGAAGATGATATCATGTTTCTACTTTCATGTTTTTGTACTTAACTCTATCGCCTGCTGTATGCTTTTTAAACTTGGATTATGCAAAAATTTGTACTCAAAAACTTTTTCAGTTGTGAAATTTTTGTGCGCTTTTCACCCAATCAATTTGTAGTTGTGCTGTACTATTTTCAATTTTTGGTTGCAGAATTTGTGTTTGCACTTTAAAGGGTTTAGAATTTTGGCTACGAAATTTTCAATTGCACTTTAAGCTTTTAAGATTTTGGTTGCGGAATTCGCGTTTGCGCTTTAAGCTTAAAAACTTTTGGTTGCGGAATTTGCGCTTGCGATTTAATCTTAAAAAATTTCAGTTGCGGAATTTGCGCTTCAAGCTTAACAGCTTTTGGTTGCGGTTCAAGCTTAAAAACTTTTGGTTGCGGAATTTGCATTTACGCTTTAAACTAAAAAAATTTTGGTTGCGGAATTTGCGCTTGCGCTTTATGATGTCTTTTTTAAACGCCCAGCTCTGGTTTTCCTCAACCAAACGCTTAAAGGCGGTGAATCATCCAGCCAATTCCGGTGGTTTACAATAGCTAAAATTGAACTATAATTTTTGATACTTTTTGTTTTGATTTTGGGGCTGCGTTTGCAAAGATATTCAACAAATACAAAAAGATGTCCCCCTGAAAAAAGTATTTGGAAACTCTGAGTTTTGATCTTCCCGCCAAAACCACAGTTCTCTAAGTCTAAACTATTAGGCCTACTGTAATCGTATTAAACTATTAGGCCTAACTATCTCTAAACTATTAGGCCTAATAGTTTAGATATCGTTAGGCCTAAACTATTTAGAAATAAACTATCTCTGGACTATTAGGCCTACCACAGTTCTCTAAACCATAAGGCCAACTGTGGTTTTGGCGGGAAAAACAAAACTCAGAGTTTCCAAAAACTTTTTTCGGGGGGACATCTTTTTGTATTTGTTGAATATCTTTGCAACCGCAGTCCCAAAATTAAAACAAAAAATATCAAAAATTATAGTTCATTTTAAGCTATTGTAAACCACCGGAATTGGCTGGATGATTCACCGCCTTTAAATAGCAAGTAAAGCAACAAATGAACTGAAGTTTATCCCCCAGGCGTGTCTTGTAAAACGGTAAGCTTGGACATCACCAGTTTTCACATCATTATCTTTAAACCAAAACGACCAAAAAAGGTTTTGCTGACTGGGAGGTATTTGAACTTGGAAAAAACATTTACTTAGATCGGCCATGCAAGCAAATTTACCTAGACGAAACCGAGTCAAAACTTCAACCAGATTATTCAATAAATTTTCACCAACGAACACAGCTTGATTTAATGACATACCTTGGACTGCAGCCGCACCATCGTATACCACTCTAGGTTTAGCCGACTTTGTTACAAAAAAGGGTAAATACCACGTAGGTTTAACACAAGGTGACAAATCCTCAATAGGTTCAATCCATTTCTTGCAAATGAACTCAGAAAAGGTGTCAACAAATGTTCGTTGTAGCTGAGAATTATGCAATGCGGTTTTACACAGTGACAAGGTTCTATTTAAGGTGTTCTCGTAATTATTAGGTAACGTTTAAAGTTTTTCCAGTTTAAAGGGCACTGGAATTTTGTATCTAGCGTCTTTCACCTTGGTGTCAGATTCAATCAGTTCATGAGCAAGCTCATCATTTCTCAATGGCTGTACCATTTCGTCCTGAAGCTCATACTGACGAATTGACTGTTTTAAGGCAACATTTTCTTCCCTTAGTTTAGCACATTTGCAATTGACATTTATCGCCGAACCGACACTAATCCGTGTAGTGCACAAGCAATTTGAAGTACCAAAGTCACCACACAGTCTGCCCCCACTAGCAATGAGCCCCAGTCGCGTGAGGACATAATTCGGCTCCTCCAGATCCATGCCTTCACGCTCTTCAAGGACAGTCAACAAGGATTTGTCTGACTGACCGATTAGAACATCAACATGTCTCCAATCCGGTGCAACCGGAATATGAACTCCATCGAAGTGTTCCAGCATACTGGTGTCTACAGCATGTGGCAGAGTATGGGCATCATTCAAAAATTGAGGGACAACCAGTGCGTCCTTAATATAGAACTCTTTGCCTTTATAAAGAGATTGAAGTTTGAAGTTAGTACGACCCTCAATAGGTACAGTTTTATCTGCAAGGGTACGAATAGTTACCGAAGGTTCAGGAACGGTTTCCAAACCAACTTGAGTTTTCAAGTTATTTGAAATTAGCGTCACTTGAGAGCCCATGTCATGTTGGGCGTAGACGAGAGACGACTTGCCGGAAGTTGGATTAACAATTTTAACAGCGCTAGTACAAAGCAATATCACACTTTCTTCCGAAGAGTTGGATTTCAAAACAACTCTTTCATTATGTTCATTTTGGGTAGTTTCAGTTTTAGATCTAGGTACATCGCTGGTTTTATCCGCGGCCCCAGTGTTTGGAGAAATAAAGCATTCATGCAACGCAGTAGCGTGTTTATTTTGAGAGCGCGGTCCGCATTTACGACATTTGGTAGAGCGAGGACAATTTTGCACAATATGATCTAAAGAAAGGCAATTTAAGCACCTTTTGGCTTCAATGACCATTTGGTGTCTACTTTTAAGTGAAAGATCATCAAAAATTTCACAATCCATCAAAAAATGCTTCGCACAGGTTTGGAACATACAAAGCATACAGGCGGCAGTTTAGATTTATCATTAGCGCCATTAAAGGACCTAAAGGCACTAGTTTTGTGTAAACTGGTTCTAGGAGTATCAGAAGTGGTCCCAGTAGAGCCCTGGTCCCAGTCTCGGTTGTCCACGTTAATGCCCACTTAACACTCGGAAATCCTTGGAACTAGTCCCAGAATCATGTGGCCCTCCTTTTCATCCTGTTTAAAGAAAGCCTGGTCTTATTCGAAGGCCATCATAGCTATCCCGTGAACAATAAATTTACACAGGGACTCAAACCCAGGTTGACTCATATCTAATCCCAATTTGTCAAGATAGTCCAAGTACCTACGTTTTAAAATGATGGGCAAACGACCTGCGGTATCTAGCAGGAGTTGGCCAGAAAGCTTTCCCGGTTCATCATGGGCATAAGCAAAAACTTTGAGGGCGTTTAAATCCTCATTAAACATTTTGAGTGTTGAAGAGTTAAACGAAACTTTACGGCCGTAACGTACGGCTTTAACTTTAGGTTTTGAAGTAAATCCAGTTGTAACTTCGTATCTTTGTTGCAAACGGCTTGAAGCCTTTTCGATACGCTGCAAGGTAGACATGCTCTTCATAGGTGCACAAAACAAGTTAACCATCTCACGTGGTTGTACAACGCAAGATGCTCACAACACCTCGAGTTTACGTTCCTCAAAGGGACTCTCCTGCATAAGTTGTCGAATTTGGTTTTTGTGAAAACCAAAACCAATATTGCTACCGTCATAAGCAATTTGCGATGCAAGTGTAATGTACTCGTTCCTGCCTTGACGGTCAAGATAGGTGGGCAAATTAGCATCATGGTTATCAATATTAGAAAGTGTTTGCTTGGCACAATCGTAAGTTTGAGAGGGTAGAGAAGCACCAGTTTTATGTCAGCGTTTATAGGAGCTGAATCTGGTATCTTCACAGCTCCGCAGTTGCGATATTTAGTGTCTTGCACAATTTTCGGCACAATGGTTTCGGTTCGATTCTTAAGGGAGCCTCTTGACGTGTCTCGTCATTTAACCAAGCATTAACACGTTTAGTGCGATCATTGATACGATTGATTGCAAGGTTTGGTGTAGTTGTGTTCTGGTCAAGTTTAACAGGCACAAAATAGGAAGTTTTCGCTCTCAAGCGTATTTCAAAATTAAATTCAGGGCAACGTTCGATTTTAACTGCGGAATCTACACGATTAGTGGTGCTGGACTTTGCAAGGATTTCCGAGCCAATACGTCGCTGAAACACAGATTGAGTTTTAGAGGTTTTAGAAAGAGCAACAATTGAAGACCTACTTTCAGAACAAGCAAGCAGCTGTTCCTCGGCTTCAATATTAACCATTTCCAAGCATACCTTAGCAAGGGTCTCCGCTTCATCAGCTTCAGCCAACATCCACATTTTACGAGTTTTGGCAAGTTCTTTGGCTAGGGCCTCTTGCTTCAGCCGCTTCGGCTTCAGCCAATTTCCGCGTTTTACGAGCTTTAGCGAGTTCTTGCATGTTTTCAAGTTCAGTGTGCTTCTTTTGCAATTCAATACTTTTATGACAGAAGATTTGCTGGAAGTAGCACTATAGTGACTATCAACTTGAGAGACTCTGTCGCACAGTTCAGGATCAGTCTCCTCCTCACTAGTGTCAGAGACTTCGCAAGTTTTATCATCTGATTTATTGCAAATACACAAGCGACATTCATTATATAAGTCCAAGCATTTTTGTAGGCATTCCAGTAACGTCAGAAGACAAATCTTCTAAAAGATCGTCATCTTTAAGCTCTTTTATTGTGCAATGAAGTTACCATGGGCCCTAGTTATCGCAGAAATTTTACTTGATTCCTGATCTAACTGCGCCTCAGTTTTACATTCAGAAAAGAGCTCCTCGACTACGTTTTATATCTACCTTTAGCTTGCAGTGCATGGTAAGTAATTTGCGGGCAACATTTCCCAGGGTAGCCTGGACAGCGGGGGTTTTCCTTAATTTCCCAGGATTACCACAATCAGGTAATAGGTTCAAATGAATGGCATTGCCAATCAAATTTAGAGAACCGACTTGGTCGTTTTCCTCACAATTAAAGTCAGCAGGTAGATTATTTTCGCTCTTATTAATATTTGACATTTTGAAGATGACAGGTGAGAAAGAACAATCTCGCAAAAAATGTACAATAAATTGCACACAATACTATAAAGCATAAACTTATGCAATTTAGTTGAGATTTCTTTACATTTTGGCACAATATATTGTTCAATGAACAAACAATCAAGATTCAGGTTGCAGTTCGACAATTGAATTGAAACACAGATTTCTTGCTTAAACAGAAAGGTGCAAAGCCAACGACCACTAATGAAAATACGACGATCAACGAGATGGATAACCAAATAGCAGATTGAATGCGACTCGAAAAAGCCAACTCAACGATTCACAGTAAAGATAAGCACTGGTATCCCAACTCGAAGCAAAGCAGATATAGTCAAATTGTTAATTGACGACGAAAGGAAGGCACTGGAAACAGAATCCACAACTCAACGAAACGACAGCAAAAATGGTTGCAATTCCAAATCAGAAATCGACAGCAGTAGAGTGAACGTTGATGGCAGCTCAGCTTATGCAGGGGTTCAAGCAGAAAGGTACCAAGGAATGACCACTGGTACTGCAATTCACAAACAGAGTTGATTCTTCGAAGTAGATGGTTTATTTTCTTATTTTAGTTGTGATGTTTTGACGTTTGCTGGCCAGAGCTTTTATAATTAATCGTTTGCGTGCTATCTGGCCAAAAGCCTTTAGGCCAGATAGCACGCAAACGATTAATAATTTTCTGATGTTACAGAATGACCTGTAACTTGATGTTGAATATGTCCTGGACGGAACGTCCAGGTCTTCACCGCTCCGACTCTATCTAACAATTTTTCAACAAAAAGAACTGAATCAAAATTCATTGAGTTAACTTAAAATAAAACCAACGCGGCAAAAATTAACCAAAAGTTACTCGGAAAAATAAATATTCCAACAGAAAAACCGCGAAGTCTTTTCTTGCAAAAAAATACTTCCAACCGCCAGACAACTAAAATTCAAATGAGCAAAACAGGTGATATGGTGCTGAAGTAATTAGCAACCGTGCAAAAGCATGAAAAGCTTGAAAAAATAATTATTAAAACTGTGCAAAAGCTGCGCAAAGTAAAGCATACATGAGCTGCAGTGAAACGCTTTTTTTTGGTTGCTGCAAAACTAAAAACTAGAAATGTGCGTTCGATTCCCAACTGAAACAGATAACAGAAATAAAATAGCTCGGTGCGATAACAAAGCCTCTTACTATTGTCGTAAGTCAGTTGTACAAAAACGCTTCCTATAGCGCCTCTGGACACCTTCTACAGGTCCTTTGCCATCTCTTTCTTGACCATCTTGCATCTGAGCCTCTATGCAGGTCTATCTTTGGCTCTGATGTCTGCACCCTGACGTGTGGCTCAACAGTTGGGTTTTTGCAAAGTTTCTTTGCTTTTTCATCCCTTGGAAGGGGTTGGGTAGCACCACCACTAAATCAAGTCGCTTCAACAACAATGCAGTATGCTTTACAGATAGTTGAAAATAACCAGGCCATTGTTCCAATTATGAAGAAATCTACTCCCATGTTCTTTTCTGCAAACATAAGTATTGTACTGATTAGAAAACTTCTTATGTGCATTTAAAGGTGTTTGTTGTGCCAACTTTGAAATCACTGCGCCGCCTCTAAAAATCAAAATTTTGCTACAAAACTTTGTATGAACAGTTTTTAGTACAATGGAAACTTTTGAGAGGGTCAGACTCACAAAAATGTGTAGTTTAAAATTTGAACCCTAATCAGGGGACACCCTGCTACAGCTGCACAAGCCAACCACACATACATGGTTAAACTGCCTACAAAACTAATACCCCGAATACTAGAATTATTGGAATCTTGGAATTATTAGAATATTAAAAAATGAATAAAATAGAAAGATCCGCCTATTTATGCTACGGCAAAAACTCTCAAACATCCCAGAAAAATCGTTACTACGTCACAATAGAAAAAGTATACGAGCTTACGATAACAAATTGCAATATATAATGATATCCCAAACTTCAAGTCCAAATATTGCAATAAAAAGTTGTAAACAACCAAGTAGCCCAGAGACTGTAGAAGATCGTAGAACATACTGGAAAAGAATTGTCTTGAACATTCCAAATTAAAAAGGCGGCAAACCTTGCAAAGCAGTCATGACTGCGTTAAGGCAGGCAAATATTCATAACAAACACATTCAAAATTATTATATGTGACAGCGAGGTTTTTCCTATGAGACCAACTGCTTGGCAAACTGCAACGTTTTTTTACTTAATCGCTTTTTTAGAAAAAGACTGTATAAACATAAATTTTCATTAGTAACACAAGTCAATTTTTAAACACAGGTATATACATGCTTTTGTGGAACTTACAATGGCAGGGAATCAAACCGTTACGCTTTCGAGTTTAAGTCTGATTTTCGGTCGCTGCACCATATGCAAGTGCTTCTTTTAATCATTTTATTTTTGTATATGTGCTGTTTTTCTGGGGTGCCACGGCATAAACAAATGAACGACGTGAGGCTCTTTGTTGGCAAAACGTTTGCAGTGCGTTGCAGTTTCACACCTTGTAAGTATTTGGTAAATTTATATTTAGCAGTTATAAGCCAGTCAGTAGACTCAGTACACTCTTAATCCGGACTGTATGTTTTCGAAGTTGGTAAAATTTGGATTTTGTCCAATTCGGAATTTTGTCCGTTCTAAATTTTGTTCAATTCGGGATTTTATTTTTCTGGATTTTGTCCATTTGGGATATAGTCCAATTTGGGATTTTGTCTGTTTGGGATTTTATTTGTTTGGGACTTAGTCCGATTTGGGATTTTGTCCAATTCAGGATTTATTCCTTTGGGGATTTTGTCCGTTCGAGATTTTGTACAAGATCTTGTAAAATCAAAACTCTTACTCTCATTCAAAGTTTTTTTTATTCCACAATCATAATTAAAGTGATATCAACTACCTTTACGTTTGTTCGATGTGGCACTTTATGGTATTGCTGGAGAGGGAAACACTTTCTAATGCTATTGTCTGCCCTTCAGTCACCTTGTTGATGAAAATTTCAGCCGCTGAGTAACAAGATATTCTGCAACCACAGGAGCGTGTACGTTTTATTTTTTAACCAACTGGAAAAGCTACTTTAAAAGATCTACATAAACTAAACCGAATAAGTAAACAAAACTGTTAATCCAAGTTCTTTGTGGAAAAAAAAGAAAGTTAGTCGTGTATCACCTGGATGACCTTCACTTACCACCAGTGGTGGATGTACCTCAGGTTGCGAACCACTGCATTAACATATTCGTCAACTTTGGTCGTGATAACTAACGATTTGAACCCCAAGTCAAAATTTTTGTAAAAAGTTTGCATATCGTGACATCATATAAAACAAAGAAAAAGTTTCTGTTTGAAAATTTTGCTAACATTTTGTCTTTCATTTGAACATTATATCAATTGTCTACTACATATAGAAATGCGCTTTTTAAAGTTAAAATCAACTGTACCTCAGTAAAAAAAAAATTATCGTCACTTTCATGGGGAATCCTTGAATATTACCCAAAATCATTAGAAATTAGGTGAAAATATTGGCGATTCAGAAAGAACGTACATTTTTTCAGGATTCCGAAAACATAAGTAAAGAAAATACTTCTTTTGGTTGCTCATGAATGCTTGTGGCGACTAAACTAAATCTTTCTCTTAAGTTTTCTAATACCACTGCCTGAAAGATATGTTGTCTCTTTGGTCCAAACAGAGCTTTTTTTACTTAATTATTTAAATTTTATATTATTCCTCCTACTGTTAGTTGCGTTTAGGCATTTACATGCGAAAAGTAATAAATAACCTGTGAGCTACTTTGATACACCAATCAAGTCGCATACCAGTTTTTACATCCTCGCATTTTTGGTTGATTTTAAAACAATTTCTTATTTAGAGCATGAGCAAAGCGTCTAGCGTTGTTTCTTCCAGTGAGAAAGAACATTCGTTATTTTTGATTCTTATCGGGGTGATCCTTCTCACTATATCGCTTGTTACATCAGCAAGGCTCGGTGTTTATCAGGAAGTGCTGTTTACTAAATATGGTAAACAATCAAGAGAAGCAGTCTTTTATAGCGTAAGTATAGCTTTCAGATTGCTATGATCAAAATGCTGCTAGGTAGATTTCGTACGTCATGAGTAGGGCAAGTTTTTATTGACCTAACAAAATTTGGACTGAATAAAGAATGTTTCCTAAAAAAATTTTTTACACTTTAGTTCAAAACGAACATTTAATTAACGAAAGCACACAAATTTTCAACAAAATTTGCAAAACAAGTGTATATGCCATTGCAAAATCAGTCCAAGGATTGCGATAAAACACTGCAAGCCAATCACCAGGTGAACTAGGTAAAGTTTAAAATTATAATTGTAATCTTCTACTTTGATTTTGAGAAGCTGACTTTCTAAACCAGGTGTTTTAACTAACTTTTGCTTGAGTTATCAAAACACCAGACCCTTCAAAACGTTCCACAATCGCTTTCACTTCATGCTAATTCTTTGCATAATATAAAGCAGCATTTACCTAGCTTTTGCAATCCCCATCTTGTAAGAACAGGCTTAGGAGGGTAACTTATAATAGCGAATATGGCTTGCCTGGTTTTGTTTTTAACTCTTACTAATTTTTTGACTTTTGAAAAGTAATTGATGAACATCTTCAAAGTGAGATCTGACTTTTATAGCAGAATTGCGTTATAAATGTGCTTTGCATGTCACGTGAAACCAGGCAGTTGGTCGAGCTTTAATGCGTTCGTCTCTGGAGCGGGAGGTCTGAGGTTCAAATCTCAGGCCGGTCAAATCAGACACAGTGTTGCCTATGGTATGCCACTGCTGCAACATTTCAAAAGAAGCTGTGTTGCCCAGGCGCAATGACGCGGCCATGGGCCTCGCAAACTTTCTAGATGCTTTGGCGTATTAAAGTGAGTATCATGAAAGGTTTGATTTGGTGTCACGTGAAACAGCTAGGATGCAGAAATTTTAGTGTTACCCTGCAGCCATCAGACAATCAAAAGTTAAATAGAAACTTTTTATTGGTTCCAACATTGTAGCAGGATTGTCAACTGCTTAAGCAATGCTGTTTGGAGTAGCATTGCCAGAAGAGCGGGTGAGGACTGTAGCCCCCCCGCTTATTGGTGTGTCGAGAAAATGCACAATGAAGAAAATACCACTTTTTCTCACTTCTCAAACAGTCTTTTGCAGTGATATGGACTCTATAAAGTGATTTAAAGCCCCTTTTAAAACATTCATTTAGGGTTAAAGGCTATATTAGGACCACTATTGTATATCATACTGTGAATGACTTTCATTACGCAGTCGAATGCATGCCAAGGTTATATGCTGACGACACGTATTTATTGATTCAAAATAGTAATGTAGATGATGTACAAAACGCTGTTGACACTGAAATGGACAAAATTTCAAATTGGATGGTTGCAAATAAGCTTACAATAAATCCGAAAAAATTAAATTCAACCTTCAATAAAGGGCACTTTTAATATGTTCATGTTAGCATGAACGGGCATCAAACTCATTCTAGTGATAAGGTAACATATTTAGGAATTGTTTTAGACCAATATCTAAATTGTAAACCACATATTGGAAAGGTTACAAACAAATTGTTAGGGAAACGAGTATCTAAGGAAAGTGAGAAGGTTTCTGCCAGCAGATTCGATGGTTAAATTATATTATGCATTAATCCATCCTTCATGTACTGTATGGACTAGCACTTTGGGCCTCAGCATTTCTATGTGATGCGCAAAAACAACTACAAATACTACAAAATAACGCTATGAGAGCCATAGTTGGAAGTAGAAAATATGACCTTGTTACCTCTTCATACAAAAATTTTAAGATCCTAAAAACCCACGATTTATGTAAATTAGAGATTGCAACTTTGATGCATAAATACGATATTTCAAAACTTCTTTCAGCCTTTGACGGACAATTTGTAACATCATCAAATATTCATTGTTGTTCAACCAGGAATAATCAAAATCACACACATACTTATTTCCAAATTTAGATTGGTCAAGCTTCAAAAATCATTTAGATATACTGGTGTAAAAACTTGGAACAACGTTGAAAAAGTACTGTAACTACAAACGATAAATAAATTCTATAAAAATTATTAAAACTATTTGATTCAGTTCTGATTGCACGGCAGCTTTATTTAATTTGACTGAAAACAGTAAAGCCTTGTTTAAAAAAGTAAAATTTCTAAACATTTCGGACTTGGCTGTGTCCATCATCGGTAAAAATAAAATCTTATTTAGATAGAATGATTGATTCAAGAATTCTAAATTAAACTTATACTGCTATAAAAATGAATTAATTAATTTCTAATCAAAATTAATTTGATTTATAAGTTAGAAGCTGTTTGATTCGAAGACCTTAAAATAAGTTATCAAATTTGATTAGTTGATGCAAAACACTTTACGTAGGCTTCATCAAAAAAAGCTATGGGAATAGGGCTATAGGGGGGCATGCAGTAGTTTATTTAATTTAGTTACTTACCAATCACTTCCCTCAAACCTTGTTCCATTCGCCCTTGCCCCAAATTTATCTTTCACTATAAAATGCAAGGAATCAGGTTAATTAATACCTGTGAGTTTTTTGAATTATAGGATTTAATGATTTACCAGCCAGCCAGTTGGTCAAGAGGTAATGCGTTGATCTTTGGAGCAGGAAGCCTGAGGTTCAAATTTCAAACCGGTCAATTCATACACAATTTGTTGCCAATGGCTGGCCTTTGTTATGGCATTTCTTCAAAAGAAGCTGTGTTGCCTGGGTGCTATGATGCGGAAATGGTCTGCCAACTCGTTACATACTTTGGCATGTACAGAAGTATAATGAACGATTTGATGATTACATCATCAGGGTTCCCACGATCGGAAAAAGTCGGGAATTTTGTAAAGGCATTTCCCGACCGGGAAAAAGTCGGGAAAAATGTGTGCTAGTATAGAATAAGGATGGAAAACAAGTTGGCAAAAATAGCGCACTGCACCTAGTAGAAACTAACGCGATTAGAGCGGATGAATATTAAACATCCCGTTTGTCTTTCTGATGCTTCTATTAAGCGCATAAAAATAGTAATAACACACCTGGGGGGTCATAACATGCTCTTCGTTATTTATCGTATGTTTGTTATTCAAAAAATAGCGAAAAATGGTATTATATGCTCCGAAAATAATGAATGACCGGTAGTATC
Source organism: Trididemnum nubilum (assembly GCA_963965965.1). Taxonomy (NCBI): domain Eukaryota; kingdom Metazoa; phylum Chordata; class Ascidiacea; order Aplousobranchia; family Didemnidae; genus Trididemnum; species Trididemnum nubilum. The sequence goes on along the minus strand of OZ014472.1, from coordinate 29,190,496 downwards.
TTTTCGGAAATAAGTCACAAAAAATTCCATTACTATAGGATATTCGCTATTTGTAATTTCATATTATTTGCTCTTTGTTATTCGTTATTTGGTATTATTAGCTATTCGTTATGCGGTATTTGGTATTACATGCTCAAATTATATGAATAACGAATAGCGAATATTCGATCACTACATCATTTTTTTGAAAATATTTCAAATTCTATAAACCATTCGTTACCTTTATTTTAATTGGTCTTGGCATAATATTTTATTGTCAATCAGTGTAAAAAGTTACGAAAAGGCAAATACTGGTACGGTTTTAACGTTTTGTATGTTTATATTTTTTTAGCCAAGAAATTGATAGATCTTTTTGGAAAACCATGTTGCCAATAATATGGTTTACCAAAAATTTTAAGAAATAAAAATTGCTGATAACTACAAAGTTAAATTGGGCAAGTTTGTGTCCCTCAATAATGTAAAAATTTTATCTGAAAAGTATTTGCGACATAATATCCTAGTAGCCTACCAAACACGCTAATTAAAAATTTCATCAAACGACGCTACGATTAATTAAAGCTAAATTATGTCTTAACTCAGACTGAACTTACTAAGAATTCGATCAAATTTTACGATGTAAACTTTGGAACAGTATTCTTATAAATGCCTTAAGAAAGAATACAAAACGCGTTTAATAAACAATTACAAAACTACTAAATAGAATTTGATTGCCATTCAAAAAAAAAAAGAACAAGAATACGCAAAGTTTTTAAATCGCCAAAATTTCAAGTTCCAGCTGTATTAATAGATTAAGTACCTTTGTTGCACAATATGCTATTAGTTTTTGCAGGATTAATGCTCCAGTGAAAAAGAGTAGTTCTTACCATCAAATCGATAATTATCTAAGTTTCCGTGCTCGACACTTTTCCCTTTTCACTCATTTGTTTCGTGTTTATTTTTGAAGACAGCCCTCAGTTATTGAAAGATATATCAGTAATTTTTTTTCTCGCTTACAAATAAATGACCGAGACTTATTAATTGACAGCAGTCGAAGAGATGCGATAATTGTAATGTATATTGCAGAGCAATTCCAACCAATTATAATTGATTGCAACGAATAGAACTGTACGTGATACAATTATGACGTAACAGTCGGAACAGAGTTATCGAAGTAATTTCATTCTTTTTCAATGAATTACGAATACCGAATATGAATAATGAAATACCGCATATGAATAGCGAATTACGAATATGAATAACGAAATACCATATAAGGAATGTTCGGTAAATAACGAAGAGCATGTAATGACTCCCCTGGCTGTGTTGTGTTAAAGCTTCAGGAACGGTGGTCTTGCCGATTTATTTCGTCACAATACTAGTTCAACAAAACTTTAATTTAAGAGTATTATTATGCTGTAGTTAAAGAGTATGATTACATCAAAGGCAATTAAGCAAACGGAAGAATTCAAGTGCCGGTAGCCTACTAGCACTAATGGAGGAATAGCGTGGCATACGCAGGCAAAAGGTTAGCAGAAAAGAGAAGAAGGCTATTTCAACAGTTACTGCATCCGAATGAAGTACAGGATTATTAACGTGCTACATGTTAATAATGCACTGATAGCCTACAGTAGGCTGTCTGCCTAGGCCATGTTTGGCTTTTAATTTAAGTTGAGAGATTTACTTGCCTTCTCGCTAATAATGTGCTAATAGCTCACAGCAGTATTAGTCTGCATTAGGCACTCTGCTTAGGCCTATGGTTTTTTGCTGTAAGAGAAAGCTCCCTTGCAACAAAGCATACCGGTTCCACTGCAGCAGTTGAGCTACTGGAAATATATTTACTAGACTATACCTGTACCGGTATCCTATTTCTTTGGCACAAACAATGCAAATAGCAGTAGGCTACGCAGATAGGCCTACTGTATGTATCTCGGTTTGTCAGTTGGTCACCCTATGTGTTAAAGGTTAGTCAGCTTACGCTTTTGCCAGCAGTTTGATTAGTCTGTCCTATGTTTACCAGCCTACAAATAAAAAGGAGCCATAGTTCATATTTCACAAGCTTGAACAGTTTACGCCAGTGCAGTACCAGTTGCCTACTGCTTAGTTACTTTTAGCCACTGACAACGAAGTTAACCAGATTGCCTACAATGTACAAAAAATTAGTGTATCCCAATGTACCAGTGCTTACCATTGCCAAATCGAGAATTCTAGTCCTGTAAAAGTGGATATAGCAGCCAAGTAGCGTGGGCGGGGGGGCTATAACCCTCCCTTTGGCATGTCGACTATAATGTAGAATTAGAAAAATACCTCATTTTTAGCACTTCTGAGACTGTTTTATGCACTGGAATGGACTAAATAGTGATTTGAAACATCTTTTGAAACATACGTATATTCAGGATGGGGCTAATTTGTCAAAAATAAAACTCGCAAATAAATGAAAACTTTGAAAAAATGTCCGAAAATAAGTAACCAAATTTAATCTCTGGTGTAAAAATGCTAAACATAGGTGTCATCAACAAATATACTATAAACATAGGAATAGGGGGGGGAGGCTATTTAGTATTAGTTAATTACCAATCATTTCTCTCAAATTTATTTTTATTAGCCCCTCCCCCCCCAATTATTTTTCTTTATAAACTGTAGACGAAATAGATTACTCCATGTGAGCTTTATTGAACAATACGATTTTATACTTTACCAGCATCTAAATTACAGAACTAAAATTTTACCATTAGCCATCTCCCGAATAGCTCATTCGTGCAACCAGTTAAATCATGTTTGCGCTGACGATTTCTATGCCACGTTGTAAAAAAGCATTATTTTTTTTATCAAAATAGTCATAAATTTAAGTTATTTTTGCAAAAAAATGCAAAATTTTCGAGCGCTGGGGGCTTTGCCCCCAGACCCCACCTTTGGCGGCTTCGCCCTCAGACCCTCATCAGTCTTCGGCGGATGGGGGCTCAGCCCCCAGACCTTCCAAACAAAGCCCATATTGCGAATTTCTGGCTGCGCGCCTGATAGCAGCCGCTTGGATACGACCATTGAGCCTTAGCCTCAACACCATGCCGCAATGCCTCAATCTTATATGAATCCAAACACCATGAACAATCACTTTGCAATTAAGAAATGTCTATTACTATAGGCTATTTAGTCGTCTTCATCCATGTAATAATTGAGTTCTGTTGAGTTGGTTTTGGGATTGTGTTTGAATAACTGCAGTTTTGTGTAGTTCAGATGACTAGAGCTTAGTTCGTTTTGAGCAAATTTAGGTATGGAAAAAGTAGGGAATTTTTTGTTGACAAATACGTGGGAACCCTGCATAATGAAAGATTTGATGATTCAATGGCTTGTAATAAGAAGCCTGAAATTTTACAATTAAATTAACTATCGCTCACGCCCTACCTACTTAGCCTTTTTATGCAGCCAGTTTAATCGTGCTTTTGCAGGCAGTACTAATTTCTATGTCATGTTTTAGATTATTAAAGCATTAATTTGATCAAAATAGGCTTAAAGTTAAATTATTTTTGAAAAAGAAGAATTTAAAATCTTCGAGCACTCCGCCCCCCTCCCCCATTACAGATTTCTGGCTGTTGTTATTTATCGATGATATACTGATAACTGAGTTATAATTACAAAAAATTGATTTTGTTTCCTTATCAAAAAAATATTGACCTATCGCCAGTACTTAAATTGTAGGGGGGGACGCAGCGGCCCCCATCAAGAGCTAGCATCCCCCCATCAAGATTTAGCGTCCCCCCATCGAGATTTAGGTGTCCCCTCATCGAGATATGAGCACTGGATGATCAGACAAAAAAGACCTAATTTTTCACCTAATTTTGGCGAAAAACCACTTCAGTTTTCGGCGAAGACCTTTTTTTTGGTGTTCATTTAATTTCGGCGATGGAATTACATAATTTTCACTAAAGTACTTTTGCATGCCAAATGCGTTTGGTCAGGGATGCAAAAGCGTCCCCCCATGCAAAATTTTACAATTTAAGCACTGCCTATCGCTAAAAAATTGACTTTTTATTGACCTATCATTAAGAATATGGAAATGAGTCTTTCTATTCAAAGTTCTTGCAAAATGTCACATCATTCAAACTTACTACTAAAAAGATGAGTGTATACAAACACAAATTAGTCAGCATTTACTGTTGTTGTGTTAAGAGATTTCACCTTTGGGCAAAGCAAGTCACGTTTTTTATGCTTAATGATGATTTTTTAAAAATTTCCGTAACCAGTTACATGATTAAAAGTTTCCAAAATTGCACTTAGCCTTCTGTAAATGCATGAATAATGGCTGGTTTTGTAATTTGGTGCTCGAAATTATCGGTTGTAAGCAATTCTTACCGAGCGTGGAACAGTTCAGTTCATTTCTTTGACAATATCATTTAATGCTTGGCTGTTTTATAACTCGAAAACTCCTGTGAAAATGCACAATCTGAAGCATCTTTGTGTCTCGTGTGTAATAACATATCTTCAAAACGAATTGAAATTAAATACGGAAACTGTGAACTAGTTGTAAAATACTATAGTTTCTCCTGTAGGGTCTATAAAGCAATTCCAAAAGTAAGTATTACCCTTCAACATTTATTTTATAACTATTTTTTTTTTCCAGCATTTACTGCCTTTGCCTTTTTTCACCTTCTTAGCTCCAAGCATCGTTGAAAATGTGCGGATTTTGAATGCTTCTGAGTCGTACCCTGTTCCTTTGATCACCGACTTTTACGCCTTTGTATCGGGCGACTATGAGGCCGCGGTTGCTGTCACCTCACTTCCAATCTTATGGCAGTACATGATTGGCAATTTGATAACCCAATACATTTGTATAAGTTCAGTTTTCTATTTGACTTCTGTTTGCACCTCTCTTACTGTCACGCTCTTAATGACGCTCCGCAAGTTTATATCCCTTGTAATATCTGTGTTTTACTTCAAAAACGATTTTACCTCGCTGCATTGGGTTGGTGCTGCATTTGTATTTTTAGGAACCCTTGCTTATGGCGAGATATTTTCTTTTTTATCAAAATATTGGTCCAAGACGGAAGGTGATATTTCCACTCAAAATGGACTGCTTTCGCAATTAGCCAATGAAAAGAAACTGAATTGACGTAGCTTGAATTGATCAACGTTTTAGTATATAATTTAGCAGTTTGCACGTTAATTTATCACTAAAATTTAGGAATTGACTGCTCTTTGTCGCCTTTTCATTTCTCGCAAGAAAATTTAAATGGAATCTTTATAGTATCTTGCAGTGCACTTTCAAGCCATACAGTATTTATGGCATAACCGCATTTGCATACCCAGATGCGGAAAAATAGCAGTACCGGTATTCATTCTCACAAAAGTGTTTTTTTTCCATCTAGACGAGTGCATTTATGGTTTAACCCAAAATATTGCAACAAACAGTTTTTCAACGAATTTCAGATGGGTGTCCTTCCACCTCGCAAAAAAACATTTTCCTGAAATTAGATTTGCCAGAATTAACACTAATCTGAAATTACATTTCCCTGAAAACTTATTTTCCAGAATTTACACTTGACCGAAATTGCGTTTCACTGAAAACTTATTTTCCAGAATTTACATTTGGCCGAAATTACATTTGGCAGAAGTTACATTTTCCACGATTTTTTTTTCCAGAAACCATATTTTTTCCCCAGAAATTTCGTTTTCCAAAAACTATTTTTCATTCGAAAAATTATGCTGAATTTTGCTATTTGTTTCTAGTAAACAGTCTTGATTGCGACAGATTTTTCGTTGAACTCGAGGGACGTGACAGTGAGCTTACTGAATGAGAGGTTTAACCTGACTCGGTCTATTTGCCTATGTTTGGTTGTATTTCGAGCGTAATGAAATTTAGCTTGTAGAAATCGATGCAAACAAATAAATATCTTTCCATACTCACTGAGGGGAAGGAAGATTATTTTAAACCAGGTTGCTCTTCTTTTTTTCAGAACCAGTGAACTGGGGTTAGGGTTGGCTGTTCTTAATTTTTTGCCAATTTTCAGCCTCTTTTCTTAATAGAGTTTGAGAACGTCGATGTCTGTTTATGCGACCGAGTTTGTCAAATGGCATATGTTTAATTACAAAACCTTTGTCAGCTTGAGCAAAGGCTTTTTTGCAATGTAAAAATGCAACAGCGAAAAACCTGAATGACAGTCAAAAAATTGTGAGTTGCCTACGCAGTGCACAACAGCGCTTTATAATCTCGAAATTGTTGCAACTTTGCTTGCAAGTACTAGAAAATCACTAAAATTTTAATCGTTTTGAATCAGTACGAAGTTTAGTTACTTTATTGATTTCAAATTTATGCTTTTTTGTCGGTTATTAATTTTTTGTTGCTGCGGCATTGTTCTTACATAACTTTGAGCAAAAATGTGCCTGGCATTCTTATAAAATTCTTGTTTTCACAGCAAACGCTTGAAAAAGTTGTTGTTGCAAAGCTACCGAAATCTATGTCAAAAGCAAGCCAGCCCAACAACATGGGTAAAGGCATGGCCGAACAGTTGGCAGCGTCAGTGTGGCCGAATGGGTAAAGGCGTCGTTTTTACGACGACCCTGAGTGATTGATCTGGGTTCAACCCGCACCCTGGTCACGCTGTTGCGCCCTTGGATAAGAGGCTTTACGATGATTATCTCTGCTTGGTGGCTTCGAACAAGCAGCAAATTCATTGGACAAGAATTCGAAGAAATCCACAGGAACATTGGATCATCGGAAACTCCTAAGCAGGTGCGGATTCCTCCAATCACGAAGTAGTCCTGATAATGAAAAGTGTGCGGATCGTCCAACAAGTTAGCGTCTGACGCTGTCCGGTGACAGGAGGATAAATATGCGCTACAACAACAACACTAGTTGCATTTCATGACAAATATTTCGCTCTCAAGCATATAAAGCACAAAGCAGCTGCTATCACGTTAATTACCGCCATTAACTTTATAGGGTTTTCCGTTTAAATCCATCAAAAAAGCCACTTATGCAGAAACCTCATTACGATGTCAATTTCCGCCATATGATGCATTTCATACAATTTAGAGCATTCCATTTGCAGGTCATGCCTAGGTTAGTGGGGGAAAAAGCGATTCCTGCAACTTACGTCACAATTGAAACGAACGAGCTATACTCCCAACAAAAACAGACCGCAGGCGCATTATAATGAACAGCATAGTAGTGTTGTCGAGATTGTCGATGCAGATGTAACTAGACTACAATTGTGTACGTTAGGAATTCAAATTTCCTGCCATTGCAAATTCTCTGCTGTGTGCTAGTTTTGACCGTAGAATTTTGAGTTGATAGTTGTTTGCAAGTTGCAACCAGCAGTTTTCTGTCAATCTTTCAACTAAAAAATTTCGCCTATTTACACATAATTGGTGTCAGTAAAACATGTTAATTTTTGCTTTAAATAATTTTGCCCACAAGGCGCGTCATGTGTACCTCAAATCAAAATGACAGTTCCGTCCTTTGTTTTGAATTGTAAATACTATCGAAGTGCCATGATATTATTAATAGGTATAGTCTGAATACAAATCAAAATATGACCAGATGTTTATTTTCCTTTCGTAAACTCTGAAAAGTAAGTTTTCGGAGAAATGTAATTTCAACCCAATGTAAAAAATTCTGGAAATAAAGTTTTCGGCCAAATGGTTTATATAATTTCAGCCAAATGCTGATTCTTGCAAGTGTAAATTCTGGAAAATAGGTTTACGGGAAAATGTAATTTCGGCCAAATGTAAATTTTGGAAAGTATAATTTATGCCAAATGAACTTTCGGACTAAAGTAACTTCTGGCAAGTGCATGTTCAGGGAATGTAATTTCTGGCAAGTGCACGTTCAGGGAAATGTACAATAGGGTTAATGTAATTTTTGGAAGGTGCTTTTTGGGGAGGTGTATAGGATCCTTTCAGTGGTATTATAGCCACCAATTGATATTGACATTGGTAGTAAAAGTCTATAACATAAAAATCTTATCATGCAAACGGTGTTTTTTCTTGAGAACTTCATTTCCCATCTGCTTTATTAATAATATATCCAAAAAACGCTTAATTCAATGAACGTGTACCTTGATTGCTTTCACCTGGAATATAAATCAAATCAATTCATTCAGCACCTCAGTTCACAGAAAACCCACTAGCAGCAACCGATATCTAACTAAACTTCCGATTAGACTACCCTTTTAAACATGAACTATCCGTTGTGCAATTCGTAATTTACGGGGGCAGTGCTTTTTGCTTTACCACGAAAAATCGCAAGCTAAAATCAAACGTGTAAAAGACACTTTAAAGTTGAATTCGTACCCGAGCACGACTTTTATCAAGAAACCTTCAAATCACATAAGAACAACTATTCAAAGGCTACCCTGGGTTGACAGAAAAAAATACAGTGTTGAACACCATTGGCAAGAAACTCGCTAGTCACGAAGATTTAGTGTAGCCCAATATGCGATAGGGAGCAATATATCAAATTCTTCGCCTTGACTGACTTTTCATACACTGGCGAAACAAAACGCAGTTTTTCCATCCTCAAAAAACAACACTTATGGACATTCGGCATCTATAATTCGACAAATTAGTGCTGACTAAAGCATTTTTTATGATGGACATGCTATGGATTGGACCAACGCCAAAATTTTAGACTTTGAACGTGACTTCACAAAACGCCAGTTGATTACATCGTATTTCATTAACCAAATCTCCAAACATCATGAATCACATGCAAAGTGACGATTTTCGTAGCATTTATGCAGCCACTGTACTTCAAACCCCATGACGTTATACTATTGTTTTTCACGCTACTCCAATTTGGCACTTTTTCGTTTCCAACCTTTGCAGTAATTTTTGCGTTATATATGATTCATTTTGTCACGTGATCTTTTCATTTATCTTATACTTGTTTTTAATTTCGCATACTCGCCGTGACGAAGATAGGTAGTATAGCCCAGAGCATAGCCTATCGAAACGCTGGCAAATAGTTGTCTACCCCACCAGTTGAGCTATTCGACTTGATTGCTATTAGCACAGTATAAATATACAGTAGATCTACTCAATTGTGACGTGTGTTTGCATTTTTTGAGAGGTGAATCAAAGCTGGGTAACTACATTTGGCACCATAGTAGTCACATCGTGACCTGATCGGAGTAATGCAAAATAAAAGATATTGTTTTGAAATTTTATGGGTGCTTTATCAGCGTGACGGCTTTACTTCCAGTGGCGTTGCTAAGGGGGGGCGGCGGCCCGCTTCGGGTGACACCATTTTATGATGCCAAACAAAAAAGAAAACAACGATATCATTAATATTACTGGAAATGTTTAGCACACCAGAATGGACAAAATAATGATTTTAAGCATCTTAAAATATTTATTTAGAGGGGGAGGGGGAACTTACAAATTAGTAAAAACATTGAAAAATTGCCAAACCTAAGCAATCATTTTTGATAGCTCGTTGAAACATGCTGAATATAGGTTTTGTCAGAAAAAGATATGAGCTTAGGAAGAGGGGTGGCTATTTAATATTAGTTGATTACCAATCCCTTCGACTTAAATATTGTTTCATTAGCCTTTCCCAAATTATCTTTCTCTGTTAAATATAGACGAAATGGATCACTCTTTCGAGTTTCATTGAACTATAAGATTTTATGATTTAACAGCTTGTAAATAAGAGAACTGAAATTTTACCATTAGCCACCTCACACATAGCCATTGCTCATTCATGCAACTAGTTTAATCATATTGTTTTGTGCTCTCCCGGTGATTTTTACATAAACATGTCATAAGTTGTTTGGCGTCATTATAAAATTTGCTCATGCAACTAGTTAAATCATATTGTTTTGTGCTCTCCCTGTGATTTTTATATGAACATGTCATAAGTTGTTTGACGTCATTATAAAATTTGCATAGACAAAGCAGATGTGTTTATCGATGCAATTTTTATTTCCAAATTTGGTAATTTGCAGTCTTGTATCATTGCATGCTTGAAAGTTTAATGATTCTAAATTGCTGCTAATGTTTGCTTCCAAATTTTTAGTTGCAGTTTTACATCATTGCATGTTTAAATGTGTTATTGTTTTCGCTTGATGAGACCCTTGAGCAAGGTCGAAACGTGTCGCGATAGCTCATTCGCACTGTATATTACAATAGTAAATTGCATAGATGAATAACTTATGCTTCTAAATGCTAGCCGTGAAGATGGCCTAAGTTACTGGTCGAAACACGAAAACCTATAGTTTAAGGTTGACAATCATTGAATAGAAAAAATTTTAATGATTCTAAATTGCTGCTAATTTTTAGTTAGTTTAATCATGTTTTTACACTGCTAATTTCTATGCTACATTTTTAAAGCATTAATTTTTGTCAAAATGTAGACCTAAAATTCAGTTGTTTTTGCCAAAAAAATACAAAATTTTCGAGAGCTGGGGGGCTGCCTCCAGACCCCCTGCCTACAAATGCTGGGGGGGCGTTGCTCTCCAACCTCCAGTTGTCGGCAAATGGGGGATGTGCCCCAAGATCCCAAAACACACCCCCTCCCCCCATTGTACATTTCTGGCTGCGCTTCTGAATCTAATCATGTTTTTGCACAGCTTATTTCTGTGCCATGTTTTGAAAGCATTTTTTTTTATCAAAATAAGCATAAAATTAAGCTATTTAAAAAACAATACAAATTTTTCGATTGCTGGGGCTCCCATTTTTGCAAAACAATACAATATTACCGAGTTCTAGAATCTTACAATGAGAAGTGATTGTGCTAGTCAAATAACAATCGCTAGGCCTATATACAGTATGAAGTAGTACCGCTATCTTTCAAATATAACCTTTTGCAGCTTTATATACATTATCAAGGGTGACACCACGAAATTCCGCTTCGGGTGTCCCATCCTTAGCGACGCCACTGTTTACTTCCCCCTTTTCAACGGCCCTAAACATAAAATGGAAGCATTTCTCGCCTGTACAGACCTCCCATTATACTTTGCTCTAGCTCGTTTTGTTGTTATCGTATAAAATCAAAGTTAAACCGTTGAAGCTCGGGTTAATTCGCTGCATTTGTGACATCATTTAATTATGACGTCTCAAAGTAATATCGATAAAATTAAACAATAACTGGGAATTTTGCTACTCATGCAATGTTTAGTTATTTGGCGTTTTGTTCGTGCCAAAGGCCCACCATTAAAATTCGTATTGAATAACATTAACAGAACATGTTTTTGCTTTTGAACAAATGAATTGTGACAACGCAAGAAACACTTAATCGTACGATAGAGCAAAATGTCATGAAGCAGATGTAAATAAACACAATGTTTTAAGTCGGAAATTGTTCTAAAATCTTAGACGTCTAATTGGCTGATTTTTATAATACAGCAGAATCTGTCATCGTTTAATTCGTCAGTTCGCTTAATTTGTCTCATTTTTATATCCCCGAGACACTTTTTGTTCGGCTTATTCATCATTTACGGATTCGATTGAATGTTTAAACGATATTCACAGTTTATTTATGCAATCTGAAGGGTTAGTTCAACGCGTGTGAAATCTCAAACGAACATTCTTTGTCGGATTAAAAGTATACAGGGAAATCTCGCTGCAGCAACACAAAAAGACGAGGTGCGAAGCGCGTTTTAACTGCAGGGCATTAACTAAAAGCTGAGAGTCTAGAAGAGTTTAAATGTAGTGCAGTAATTATAGAGATAAAGCGTAAAAAAAAGAGCGACTACAGTTTGATCAGTTAAGATTTAAGAGTCATCAAATAATGGTTTTTGACCAAACTTAAAATTTCACAAAAAAAATAAGTACACATAAAAAAAACATAATTTACAGAGCTTTTCATTATTTCAAGCTTATTTATTTTCCATTTGAATGAATTCCCTGATAAAGAATTGACTTTTCAAATTTCAGAAAAAAATCCTCATTTTTCCGGATTACTTACGGTGCAGCTGGCAAACGGAAGGAAAAAGGCATTTTAGATCAAATGGGGCCTCCAATTTGTTCCTTCCTGGAAATGTAAAAAAAAAATTCTTGCTTTCCCTGAGTGCTAAAAACCCTGATAGATATACTCTAGTTAGCTCTCGAAGACATAAATAAATAAAAAGTTCGATTGTTGCTTCAGATTGAAAAGTTCGATTGTTGCTCAAGTATTGCATTGTCTTTCCAATCGCCTCCGACGGCCACCATCGCGGTCTGACGTATTTTTTATTTACTTTTTTATGTTATGTTGGATCTAGCTCTTAGTAGCCACTGTTCCTTGCTGTTGATGTATGATACCTGACAACAAAACAATATTTGTAATTGTTATGCAAGTGTGTGAGCATATACAATAAGTGCACACTGCTGCAACGAATCAAATATAGCCAGTGATGGGATTCAAAATTTTAAGAACAGGTTCTCTTTTGTATTGTACTTACTAACAACAGGTTCGCTCATTTCCTTCTAAAACTAATTATCTCATCATCTCTACTAAATTGAAAAAAAAACAGTTGATAATATTAATATACGATACAATAACACGATAATAAATAACGTTGAGAAAATAAAATATCTTGCAATTGTTATAGACAACCAATTGACATTTGAAAGGTACATTAGTAATCTCTGGTTTTAACTTTCAAGATCAGTAAGAATCCTATTTAAGTTAAAAAAAACATTCTCCTCACAAAAGCCCTAATGCATTTATATTATAGAATGTTCCATTCTCAACTGTTGTATGGGTTGCCCATCTAAGGAGCAACATACTCATTATACAGTCATAGAATTAGAATACTACCATGAAATTTATCTTGTTCAGCTAACAAACATATTTATTTTCTTCAATAACAAAAATGCATGTGTCTCCAACAGTGCTTTATTCGAGATTTCTTATTTTAAATAATTCCAAATGGCCACTTGATTGCTATCATATTCCTTAAGTACTTTGTGCTTTACCCTAGGATCATCAGCACTGTGGTTTTTTCTTAGCCATGTTTTGACAAAAGGACTGGCATTCCATGTCTCAAAAGGGAGACCAACAAGGTTAATTGTCATCGAATTTGCTACGTTTTCAACCGTAAGACAATTTCTCTTGTCTGAGTAAATATGATTCATTCTGGAAAAACCTCTTTCTGCTTCAGCAGAGCTGACAGCAATAGTGTTTATAATAGCTTTGGCTTTTTGAACACTTTGAGGTATTACAGGGTCTTTGAAATTTTGCAGTACACTTTCCACATAATCACGGAAATCATTAATAGAAATTTTGTAATGAAAAATGTCACTGAATCTATACAGTTTTTCTTCTGCAACTAGGCAGGGCACAACAACTTCCTGAATATTCCAGGTATCTGGATCTAACAAATTAATCACTTGATGAAATTCAATGCCTTCCTGGTCATTATTTTATGATGTCAAATGTTCATTATCAGTCGCTTTCGCATGTTTTCAATTATAACCTCAAGTAGCTTTTTCCGGGTAGGCGACCACATTTTTCAAATGTCCCTTTATTTTCTATGAGTAGTTCAAATGCCTTAATAGATCTTAATATTAATTTCTCAGCTTGTGTCAAAGTTACACATCTACCTTGAAGAGCTTCAGAAAGAAAAGATAATTCTTGTAGTATATCTATCATTAAAGCTAAATCATCTAGAAAATATTTGTTGCTAAGACGGTTAGCCATTCCTGAATGTTTTGTCGAGTTAGAGAAATATTTCCCAAGAATAAGCACGCCATACAGCAAGTGCTGACCTTAAGCTGCAAGCACACCATCTAGGCCCGAAAACTCTACCAATCTTTATAATTTGCTGTCCAAGTTCTTCAGAAATTTTAAAAAGTTCCATTTGGTTTTTATTTGACTGATGAAAAATAGTGTATATTTTATCCATAAAAATCTTAAAGTGGTTTACTTGCTTTATATCAGTGACAGAGTCATCTAATACTAGTTGCAGGCGATGACTTAAGCAGTGCCAAAGAATAATATTAGGGAAATCATTTTTTAGTCTTATGCCTACTCCAGATCTCCGACCGAGCATTACACTTGCTCCATCTGAGCAGAAAGCGATTAGATGATTTTTCAAATATTCTTTATCGAATCCAACAAGATGCAAGCTATTTAATAAACATGTATAGATTTCTTCTGCTCCCTGTCCTCCCAATTCAACCAAATCCAAAAAAATCGTTAGAGAAATATTGCAATCCTCGATCTTTATAAATATTGCAAGGACGGGTTTACTTGACACGGTTGAGGCTTCATCAATAATAATACAGATTTTTAAACTTTTTTCAATGATTTTTGAGAATAATTCTTTTCTTATTTGCGTGGCAATATGGTCCACTATTTTCACAGCAGTTTTGCGAGAATGAAGTCCTACACCCATATCTACACCGTTTTTTATTTGCAGCTCAATCTCGTGTTCAATATCACAAAATGGGCGGCTTCTTTTTGCCAAACTGTACACTGTATTAAAAACTTTAATCGTAGAATCCATATGCTTCTCATTTAAGTTATCAATGCATTTTACCATATCATTTGAACAATCCTTTAACTGCTTAACGCAATCATGGTGCACTTGGGACGAGAAGTGTAAATTCATCTTTTTTCTTAAAGAAGCTTGTTGAACTTCTTTATTCTTTCCTGACGCTACAATTCTGCAGTTAGCCCATTCCATTGACAAGTGAAGCCCTTTAGTATGTACTGCAGGGTTGCCACATCCTGGAAAAGTCCTGGATTTTTTTTTTCTGTCCTGGAAAGTCCTTGAATTTTGTTTTTAAGTCCTGGAAAGTCCTGGAAAAAGTTTGGAAAGTTTTCCCGTGATTTACCACGACAGAATGTGAAATTTTTTTTGTTGTGATAACTGGTACCTTGTAATTGCACAAAGGTATTGTTGAAATAATTTGCATTATGAAGGTCTGTAATATTGTTGAAATAAATTGCATTGTGAAATAAAAGGGTAAATTTAAATGTTTATTTTGTTAAAAGACAGAGCTTATTTTTATGCTGGCGCACACATAAAAAAAGTCGCTACTCTAGCCTTAACCCAACCCTAAATCTAACCCTAACTGTATCGCAAGCTCCAGTTCTAACATTAATCTTAAACCTGTATAATAACCCTAACGTAGGGCTACCATACGTTTTCTTTTAAGAGGATTTGTCTTCTTTTTCTGTAGGACACCAAAAAAGTAGCCAAATGTTTTCTGTTTTTAATGCTAAGAACTTAAAGGCGGGATTCGAAGACCAAACCGACCAAAAACGATATACTTCCATCCACACTCGCGTTCAGCTCCAGCCTACCTTAATACAACCCTACTGACAGCAGATCTTTTTTTTTTTTTTTGAGATCACCATTTTCATAGGAAAGAATTGGTGCAAAAACAGGTGGTCTCCAAAGAAAAAAACGGTCTTCAGTTTTTGAATTTTTTCTTGGAAAATTGTGTTCTCCAAAATAAAAAAGTCTTTAGTCAGTCCAGTTGGCCGGTATATACCTTCAGCGTGTTTGGTCGTTTGGGCTTCGTTTTTCGAAACTGTCCTCTTTTTGGTCTATGAAAATATGGCACCCATACCCAAACGATAATTTAAAAAAATAGAAGAGAGTAAATGAGTGCCTATTCTTCTGCTCTTTGCTCTCTTATTTTCTTTAAGCAGTTCTTGCTTATTCGCCAGTGTATAAATAAGCACTTTCTTGTTGAAATGCCAAAATTTGCACTTTGCAGTGCAGTATGTATAAATTATTAAATATTATTAGGAAGAGTGAATTTATGAACAGTAATTTATTGCAATGCGATTCTCTAGTAGCAGTATACTGCTAGCAGCAGAAGTGTAGTGGGCTCTAGGCCCTCCATTGGCCTGTTGGCTAAACACAATAAAAAATGTAACATTTTTCACCCTGCGAGTATACTTATGAGGCAGTTTTTTGCAGTAATATGGACTCCAAAGTAATTTAAAGGCACTTCTGAAACAACATTTAGGGGGGGGCTAATGGTGGTCAAAAATAAGATCAGCAACAACTGACAAAAATGGCTCAAAATAAACAATCAATTTGATCGCATAATGCAAAATTTGATTTTATGATCGCATAATATTTAATAATTTATACAAATTAGGCTTACTAAAAAAATTGTAAATTGTCTATTCAGTATTTCATTCAGTTAATTATCAATCATGTATTTTAAATCTTGTTTTATTAGCCCCTTCTCCTAAATTATCTAGCGTTATAAAATGCAGACGACTTGAATTAGTACTTGAGAGTTTTTTCAAAGGAAGCGCCCATTTGCACTTTAGGGTGCTTTGCTTATAGAGAAAAAGAGAGCAAGAGTGGTGGTCATTTATGCTTTTTCAAAAATTGTTATCGTTAGGGTGGGTGCCCATTTACGCTTTTTTAAAAAATTATTATGGTTAGGGTTTGGGTTTGGATTTTGAGTTTGGGTTAGAATTAACATTAAAGGTGGTGAATCATCCAGCCAATTCCAGTGGTTTACAATAGCTAAAATTGAACTATACCCAGCAAACATTCATTGTTGGGCCTACGTTGGCCAGATGCAGTCATCAGCGTTGGCCAGATGCAGGAACCAACGTTGGCCCAATGCAGATTTGCACCAATGTGCAGTGTTGGCCCAACGTTGGCAAACAGCATCGGCCAACAACGGTTGCTGGATTGGGCCAGCGTTGGCAGATTAATGCTACCTGCATTGGCCCAGCGTGGGCAGATTAATGCTACTGCATTGGTCAAATATTGGCAAACTGCGTTGCAAGAATTGACTGAAAGTCTATCAGCACACTATAAGTAGCAAAAAAAACTTTATTCAAAATTAACTACAGTACAACACGAAATAGTACATAAAAACATACACTACTTTAACTATTGCTAATGGAGTCGTCATGCCTTAAATCTTCATTAACGCTGACGCTGATGTTGACAAGAGCTGCAAAATAAATCGTAAATTTATTAGTAAAATGAACTTTATAGAAAAAGAAGCAACATAAAGCATTATATTTATGTCAACAACAAAAAATATCAAGCGTCGAGATAATTAATTAATTATGTACCTGTTTCGTTAAAGAAAACTTGACAACAAAAACTAAAACTACTCTCTATTTGGTGGTAATATACTACCCGAACCCTTCCAATACGGGGACGAGGAGGGATACCGCGGAGACTCAACAAGCCCACGTGCAGTCGTGCAGGCAGTCGAGATAAGAAAAATCCTGCTGTTAGCGCAGCAAGAACTCTCCTTGCGTCTATTCTGCGTAGTTAGAAGGATAAAAACGTATTCGTAGGCTTCCAGAAGACATCTCCATAAGGCTGCAATAATTTGATATTGTTCCGAATCTTAACTATTACATTACTAGTCAAGATAAACGCACTTTTTTTCGTTAGTGACTTGTGCATTTTACTGCTGGGACTACACAGGTTATCAATGGTGGTCACCGCCATGCATGTCGGGATCAAAATGACCATCACTTTCTCGGATCATCCTGTGACAGTGGTATAATGCTTAAGGGTTAATGATTTTGTAAACGCCTAGCCTGCGAGTGCCTGGTCATTTGCACTATCTTTGAGTAATCGAGAGTGTTGTTGTTACCCTTTCGAAGTTTGAGAGCATCATAAGAGTTCTATGCCAAGGATGATTCTCGCATGTGCAATGTGCATTTGGTTATAGGAGGCTCCAATTCCTACGACAAAGAGCCAGGTAATCACAACAACAATCTTACAGTGACCATTCGCAGAGTGTAACTAAACCGAAGAAAAACAATGCTTATCTAAAACATCATGAAACATTGCTACAAACCTCCATCAATACGCCGCTTATTCCGGCCACCTTGACGATCTCGCCAATTTCGAAACCAGTTTCCAAGAGCCTCGTTAATTTGTTGCAGAGTTGCCTCTGGAATATTTTTGTGCACTGCAGCTGCAACATAAAACATATCATACAATTTTACTTCTATAATATCGATTCTGTTAGTTTTCAAAACCTGGCTGCCCCGTTAGGACTGAAAGTTGGGGTTTCTTACAACCCAAGGTACCCGAGCTTTTTGCTCTGACATATGTAACTTATGTGATGTTAAAGAGAAATGTACAAACTATTCGAACAGTTCCCAAACTTCACGGAGAGTGGCGGGCAATTAAATTTTCGGCAAAAGAGTCGAACGAAACACACCTGAAGGAAGCTAAAAAATCGCTTACAAACAGAAGGTGCTTATAAGTTGGCAAAGTGCGGAAGAGAGCACGGATTATTAAACATAAATCGGTATAGAACAGCTATATTTTAGTTGTTGTTGTACTGCCAGACTATTTCCGAGGGATGGTAGCCTCCCATATCTCAAAGGAGCATGAGAGAAACATTCTTGATATAATACCACTACGGTGCCCACTTACTCTAAATGGAAATTTCGTGGCATCAACACTCAACAGTCAACACCATTTTTGATTTCACGAAGACAGTGCAAATACCCAAGCTAGTAGTGCTATACAACTGGCATAGGATGCTCCGGGAAAAGGCAATGGCCATTTCGATCCCTGCATCATGCAGGGCTCTCCCCGCACACGGCGGCGACCATCATTGGTGGGACTCTGCCTAAGGTGCAGCCAGATGCATAAGCCCGTAAAGAGAAATTGCCTTGCTTATTTTTACTACGGTATTTTATCAGTAGCAAACGCCAGCACAACATCGACTTAATGTAGCCTCGTGGAAATGTCTCCAATTATATTAATACGAGAAGCTTAGCCCGAAAGCATGTTTTATTTTATGTTAGTCACTTATAACATCAACAACGATAAAAGGCAGTGGTCTGGTATCACAACATACGAATGAACCTTGCGGTCATCGAGTCGAGCAGCCACCCAAGCCTAAATACCCCTGGCTAGCTCAGATGATGGGGACCACAACGGAAGTAGAGCTCGAAATCATCACCATAATGACATCAACTAAAATGGCACCAACGACGTGAAGTGTTAGGATAGATCTCGACAACATCTTCAACAAAATATCAGCAATTACTTACCAACGATCGCTTTTTTTAAGTTTTCCAACGAATCAAATCGGAATTTAGGTTGATGGTTGAACTTCCCTCTTCCTGTTCGGGATATCTCATGGACAAGTTCATGCACCATGAGGGAAGGCATCAAGCGACTGATGCAATCGCTTATTTTCTTCCCGCCAATCCGAGACAAGTTTAAAGCCTGCAAATAAACACAATCAATTCATCAGGTCAAGTAGAAGCTAGAATTTGAGCAATGATATTACTATTGACATTGCGACATAATGTGCTAAATTTATTATCATGGAACTTCCATTGGAATAAAATAGCACTATAATGGATTTAAGTTTATAAAAGTATCTATAGGAAAAATAAATATTTTATGTTCTTTTTCCGAACATAAAAAATATTGACATAAATCCACTTCTCTGCAACAAAAATAATTAAAACTATTTTTTGTTTCACTGCGTAGTTGTCAATTAATGAATCAACAACCAACTTACATTTTAAAGTCATCTCAACTAGATGCCCGTAAGGTCTATTCACAGCTCCCCGGTCGTTGCGTGGCTATTATTGTTTAATTTTGAATTTGCTGTAGGCCTACTATTCTTAGACCTATTAAGCTAGAATGGAGCCGCGGCTTTAGCGTGCCTTTAACTGCATAACTTTGACATCTTCTCCCCTCAGTCTTCCCGTCAAGATTTTAAATTTACCAAACATAAATTTTGATATTTACTCAAACGTTTTTTTTGTTTTGATAAATTACGTCTAAATAAAAAAAAATTAGTTTAAAACTATTTTTTGAAACAATAAGCTATCGTTTGGACAAAAATGTGCAACTTTTAGCATCAGGTTTAACATAATCTGCCCATTTTTAATTTGATTACTTTGCAAAATTTCTCCTATTACTTCTCAAATTTTTTAGTTTTTGGATCTTAGGGGAACACTGCACCCGGTTCCGAACCATAATGCAATAATGCTTGGATGATAAATTATTGTTGAAGTGTCGATTCCTTTTTAAAAGCTGTACTGCCTTCGTAATACAGAAATGGATAACGCAACTAGTTACAACCTTTGCCATAATTATTTAGATTTGATACTAGTACAAGAGTTCGCATTGTCGCTCTATGTGGCTAAGTTTTGCTTGCAATAATATACGCAAAGATTTATAGATAGAATTATATTAAAGCATAACAGTTGGTTGACCTAGGCAAAATCCCATTTTTATATGGACAATTATCAGCGGTTGAGGAAAATTGCGTTCAAGAAACATTAATTATAAGCAATTCTGCGACAATAAATAACATATCGGTTACGGTTAAAATATCGAACATTAATTAATTGTTCAAAATCGATTTCGTCACTGTTTTGTTTTTTATTTTTAATAATAAATCAAAGTCAGTATGAAAAAAAAACATCTGTTTCTGATGGGAAGTAATGCGCATATATGCTTTAACGCTAAAGTCTAAGTATCTACGCTAATTACCAGTACCATCCTGACCTTTTCAAAAGGGGAAACGCGAATGTGAAGTGGATAAAAGATGCAGTAAATATGTTAAATATATGGAAGCGTTTTCCTGCAAGGTGCATGCAACAGGTTACACCACATACAGACCCACAAGCCTACCATTTTTTGAAAAATTTCTTTATCGGCCAGTGTTTCATTGATATTTACGAGTTCATTCCAACATTTTGCAGGAAAGTTTAGGCTCTCTAATAGAGACTTGTCCATGTCGGACGGTCCACCGCTTGAAATCGATCCTGATGCTTTCAGGGAAGAGTCCAACGAATTTTCAATGACATCTAATCGTTTTTTCAATCGTCGCTGTTCGAGGAGAATGGTTTCCAACAGCATAAGCACTTTTTGGCCTGAAAGCAGTAACTTTTATTAAGTTTAAGTGTTAAATAATTCAACTAATTCAATCAATGCTTAACTGTCTCGCTTGATCTAGCAATCTGCTGAAACATGCTAAAATCTTAAATACACTCGAGCACATTGTTTTTATGATCTTAAGATTGGAAAACTATGTGGACTTGACAATTCTAAAAAGACATTAGAGGGTAACTTCAGAACCAACATTCTAGAACTTGACTGTGCTATCATGAGCATTACCTATTGGAAACACACACAGCCATGGTACACTTTTAATGCAATTCACAAAAAATAAATAAATAAATTCAAAATTGACCTAATTACAAGCAAAGAGAAGAAGTGCATAAAAAGACAGCTCTAATACAAAGTGCTTCACCTTTAGCAGCACTGCCTCTTACACCTTCAATAGTAAATGAAAATTATGACAAGCCTCGAAATTGCCAGTTGCTAAGCATACCGGTAAAGAGCATCCTCATCCAATTTATAAAACACGTAGTCTATATACTTATGAAATTTAGCTTCATTGGTTGAAGTGACTGCTGGTCTTGGTATTTGTAAAGGTGAGGACTGACTAGGCAGCTGAGGTTCTAGCGTAGGTCTTGCAATATTCGCGGATGTTTCAAAAAATTCTTGAGGATTGCTTTCTTGAATTCTAGATGAATGTTCCACTGATTCATGGAAATATGGTGAAACAATTTGTTCAGCGGGCACTGAATGATGAGCTGATTGTGCATCAACAATATCTTCACCAGCTTCGTCTTCATCTTCACTACTGGTATCATGGAAATAAATCCGTTTGTCGGAAGCCTGGAGTGGTGGTTTAGCAACTTTATGCTGTTTGAGAGGTTTGGATCCGCGAGATGATCGAGCACTAGTCTTACTTGCAACAGGGATGTTTTCCTTATTTACAGCATAACTGCTTAACTGCATTCGGCGTGGAACCCTGCAAGATCATTAAGAATACATCGCTTTTGTTTGAACAAATAATTTGCGAAACATTAAAAATAAATAAAATGTTGTGTAGCAATATCGGCTCCCTGAAAGCCATCACAATAAATGATAGGACTGCTTGAAGTAAACTCACAAAATGCTTGAAGTGTCAGTTTGATTGGCCGACGTCAACTCTGAACAATAAGCTTCAGAGCTTGTAGAGGCAAAAATTACTGCAAATCTTCTTGCTCGAATGCCCTTAGAAAACCATCATCGGCATAAAAACAAACCAATTCTCTAAGAATCAAATTAATGTTCAACCACTGTATTGGATCAATCATGGTTTGAAGCACAGCTAGTCCCAAGCTGAATGAGCTAATTGTATGGTATAGCAAGAAGACAGTATTTTTAATGATGTTAATTTTTGGTATAGCAAGAAGACAGTATTTTTAATGATGTTAATTTTTGCTGATAAGTCGGTTAATCAAAAAACTTTGGGCTCATGCTCGAGTTTCGATTACTCACATAATTTAATATACACTATTCATTATTTGTAACTGTGTCGTGTCACGTATAATTATGTAAAGCAAATGTGGGAAAAGTAGAATCTCTTACATTATTACTGCATAGTGGTTGAAAAATTTTAACTCTTGGGATGTCTGTCTAAAAATTTTATGTTTAGTAGAATGAGGGATAAAGACATATATACCAGTAGCAATATTATTTTATTTTAGTTGATTTTTTTTTTCAATAAAGACTTTATAAGAAACAAAGATCCAATAGTGCAGTGTCACTACCAGTCATAAAACATAAATAAAAAACAGATAGATTGGGTAATCAAGTAATTTCAAATTCAACCAGCCAGCATGCTTTCTTGCTGAATTTCACACATCTACAAACTTAGATGAAAATCAAGACAAGAAAATTTCTAATAAGGCCAATGTAACAAATTAATTTTGTATGCAATATCAAAGCCAAGAAAGTTTTCACATCAAATTATTATTAAACTAGCTTTAGCTTTGATAAAATGTATATTTTTGTCAAATAATGTAAATACTGACTTTATTATCCTTTTTGCAGGCAGTGAGCCTTCTAGTTCAGTCATTGAAACATCAGAATCGTTCGCATAGCGATTGCAGTATTTTTCTGCTTGATGTAAATCAGCTGAAATAAAAAAATGTATCAATTAGTTTTGTGATTCCAGGATACATATTAAAAATTGCTATATTTTTCAAAATCAAAAATTTACAAATCAATTTTCTGACCTCTGTACCATTCCCAACTACTTTATGTTATACGTAACATCATACCTTGTAGGCAGAGTTAGGGTTTAAAATGAAATAATTATTTGTTTCTTGTACTTCTTGATAATAACAGTCACAATTTTAGTCCACTGAAATGATTTTTACAGTTAACATGCTTTCATTGTTTTGCGTACATAGTAGACTTGAGGTTGCCAACAGTAGTGTATGAACTTAAGATACCAAAACATACTGCTTACTGCAGCTTACCTGCTTTAAAAATTATTTCAGCATCACAGTTAGACCATTCTTTTGTTGGACAAGCTCTGTCTGTTAAAAGTTGTCGAAAGGATGTTTGGGATGTTACATCTGGCCATTTTGCTATTAACGTTTCTGCATCATACCAGTTGCTGGGTATCACTTCAATTTTGTTGTTTTCACTTACAAAATTTACAACATAATACATTGTAATAGTTAGAAGAATTAATGTAGAGCAATGACAAAACTTAGCATGAAGCTGTTCCTAAACACAGTTCAAATTATTAAATATAAGTCACCATTCATTGCAACAAGTGACAAGAGCATCAGGCTTTAATAAGAGTGGGCTTAATGATGCAAATTGCAAAGCTGTGTCAGAGAACAATTAGTATTATTTAAACAACTAATAATTACCATAGTGCGGGTGTATCATACTGAATTACTCAAGGAAATCATCAAATAAATCTTATTTAAGTAAAATATGTTCGAATAAAATCCACCGGAATACTATCATTAATAATGGGGTGAAGAACAAGGATTTTTCTGCTACCTGTTGTTGAAAATAAAAGCCATTAACATTCCTAAACAGCCAAAAAGTGAGTTATTATGCAGTCTGTATCACCATGCAAATGGTGAAGAAAAAAGTAAACGAATCTTTCATGGTAACAGGACCTTACAGAATAAGGATCTCAACAAAATACCTAGATCAAGTACTACTAGACATAAAAATACCACGGCGAAAGATAATACTTATTAAAATGTAAGTTTAATAATCAATTACTGCACATAATCATGTCGTAAAGGTACAACTATAGTCTTATGAGACATCTTTATTGCCATGTACTTTCTAACAATATCACATTTGTTTATAACATCAATACAGTTGTCCAGTTCACTGACTTCATAAACATATATTTTAGAAGACTGACATGGAAATTCAAAACCATTTTTTAATATGCTATATTTCTTTACAACAAAAAAGCATTCATTGTTTTTCTTTACTATATTCTGAAGAAGTCCAATGGAATTTCCATATTGAACACAGTTATCTGGCGGAAAGATAGAATATCGATAAAAACCATCTTGCACTTGCTCATACTGCAAAGTGGGTAAATATTGCCAACAACTAGGCAAAGGACCACGGCGGTGTTCATTTCAAAATCCAACACTTGCTTCATTCGCTTCAGCTTTTTCCTTAATGTTTTCAACGATACTCTTCTCATGAAGACGATGAGCCACTTCAAAGGATTTTTTGTTCCACGTACTAACTTTTTCATTTCTCCTAGGTAACTTTCATAGCTAAAGCAAGAAAAATTGTCAAGACATCCAAACTTTTTCACATCATTGGTGAGATGAGCAAGACTGTGAATATTGTAGACAATCGGGCTAGTTGGGTAAAACCTAGGAAAGTTCTTGATAAATCTACGCAAAAGAATATTAGCATAGCTTGCCTGAGAGCTGCTTAGTAAAGGATCAACTAATATAGACATTGCTACATGCAACTGCATGAAGTGATCCAATTTATCATGCGAAAGAATGTCTTGTAATATGTATGGACCAATATACAATAGAAACAGTCGAAATTCCGTAGCCTTCCAGTGAGACAAATCTTTTAACGATCGTGGTTTTCGTGAAAATTCATGCAAAACAAAAGGCCCAAAATTCAATAATCTGCCTGAGATAGCAGCTTTTTCATTTTTTTTTAAAGCAATTGCAGGTGGTCCTTGAACCCAAAGATGAAGAATTCGTCGCATTACTCCTAAACATGCAAGATGCATATAGTCATAGGGAAATTGGGACACCATGCCCATTATGTTTTCTAGTGGAGAATCTCTTAAATGATGTTGCAGATTTTTTCTTTGCAAAAAAGATTCATCTGTTCTTACTTCAGCATCCAGTTGAGAAAAAGAAGTTGTATTTCGAATGCGTTCACCTTTGGTAACACATTTTTCACAGCCATAATATCCATTATGGGCAATAATACCTTTTAAGAAAGCTCTAGCAGGAGCATCTGCACAAATACAGTCTAAACTAAAATAATACTGTCTTCCATTTATTTGAAGACCTTCTGAAAAGATCAAATTCATTTCTTCAATAAACTTCTCCATAAATACCAAACTTGTTGGTTTGCTTGTTCCAGAATATATACCAATTGTGAACACTTTAGATTTGAATGGAGAAACAACTTTTGCAAGAATTGGCCAAAATTGAGTTTTAGTGCTGTTGTGTAAAGACATGCCATCAACATTCACTTGAAGCACAACTTTGGCATTAGAAGGAATTTTGCGATGGCTTAATTCGACTTTAAGGTTTTTTTTCAATCCATTGTGATAATATTGTCCACCGGATGTGGCTTTAATTTTGATATCTTTAGGCGTATTCAAAACAGTTCGAGGATCCTTAGGTAGTTCTGGAAATTTCGGTTTTAATATAGTTAACAAATCACGTAAAGCAACTTGTTTAATTTCATAATCTATAGCCCAAATCTGTATTTGTTCGAGGATGGATCTACTTGCACTTGCATCAACTTCTTCTTCAGAATCACTACAAACTGGTGACACATTGTCATCAAGCATGTCATACTCAAAGATGTCTGCCTCACTTTCAGATATTGGTGTATTATTTTCAAGGCTAACATCAGATTCCGGAAAATTGTTTTCTTCATCATCTAATAATGCTGTTGGTATTTGCAACTGGCGAATACTACTGGTATTTATAGCCTGAGATGATGATTTTGCGAAATGATGGGTTGTACACTTTAAGAAATCTTGTTCATTTTCACAACTTAAATCTTCCAAATGCTCTGCAACTTTTCTTTTTACACATCGCCTCAAAGTCCAGCGAGAGTTGCTTTGATGCATAAATGCACTAATTACTGGTACTGAATAACCCCTTAAATAAAAGGTTCCTAATTACTAAAAAAATCTACAAATAAACTGTTAGTTAACCGCTTGAAATTATGGTTGAAGGTTTGATTCCCACAAAAATCGTTACGCATCCATCGTTGATAATTATGAACTAAATCGCATGTAATTTATTTTAATTGAAGTAACTTCAACTTTTCAACGAGTTAAAGCAGCAGGTGGTAACTCAGAGACTCGTACTGCATATTAGAGAAGCTTGCTTTAGTGCACATGGTACACAGACTTCACCACGCATTTTCGGTGAGCCAAATCACTAAATTTTTGTGATTTTATTTCTGATTTTCCTAATACAGTAGAATTTGCTTATAACGGCACCTCTGGGGGATTTTTAAAACCTGCCGTTATAGCCGAATTTACGTTATAGCCAAACTGCCACAAACCGTCCTAAAACTACTTGTTTGTTCAACATAAAGGCTTACTATGACGCTAGGTTCACATTGTAATGAAAGACAAGAAATCAGGTTAAGCAAAACTCGTGCAGAAATCAAAACCTTGCACAAAATCCGATGTAGATCCGATGTAGACGTGCGAGGTGTGAAATAGTTTGCGCCATAAAGTGTTTTCAACCAGGCCTTGCGTCATAAAAACGAAGTCCAGCCATCGTGCAGTCGGAAAGAAAAACAATAACGCACAGAATTAACACCCGCAATAAAGTTTGGCAGTTTGTGGCAAAGATAATGGCCTACAGTGCCGTTATAGGCAAAGAAAATTGTCTGGGGGATGGAAAAAGGGTGCCGTTACAGCCAAATTTACGTTATAGGCGATGCCGCTATAGACGAACTAAAATGTACACAAAAGATAGGAATTTTGCCGGGACCAAGAAAAATGTAACGTTATAGGCGAATTTACGTTATAGCCGAAGCCGTTATAACCGAATTCTACTGTAGCATGATTTTCCGATTACAATGAATCTGATTACTCGCCACTCAGTTTATATCGCGATTACAATTCTGGATAGTTTACCGTTTAGGATTTGGATCCTACTGGATTCTCTCTTCTGAAATACCGTACCTTTCCTTATTTTCGCATATCGTACGTTAGACCAAACAGCTAAAACAGTTCCAGTATCGGTACCGATATCATATCTGATTCTGAGTTGTATGGGTGATATAGATAAATATCCCCGACCAAAAGTGTACCAGTGTATTCTCATGTACTTAAATTTTAAGCTTCAACAACTAACTTCAAAAGTCCATAAACATAGCCTAGCCATTGTATTTAATTTTATGATGCCCAGCTCTGTCTCCAGATTTCTGTGAAATCTGTCTCCAGATTTCTGTAAATTCATTATTATGAATTTATTACCTATCAATTTATACATATTTATAGCAAGCTTACTAAAAAAACCACACTCTATAGGCTACTTAGTTAAGCACACCAATGCAATGCCAATAGTATAGACGATTTACGCTGTTTAAGTTACCCTGGCCAGGAGACGAAGAAATGACCATAGGCTACCGTAGGTCTTCCAGTCGTTGGCACCTGCCACCCAGTCTACCACGTCAAGGTGGAAGCATCACACTATCCCTTTAATGCTGAATGTCAAGCAGGGAAGCTGTGAATACCAGTTTTTTAAGTCTTTAGGTACCAGTATGACTTGACCAGGGAGTGAACCCAGGTCTGCCGACTGCGAGGCAGTTGCTTTAACACTGAGCAATCGCGCCGGTCTAGTGAGACAAAACTCTAGTCTAGTAGTTAAATCGGCTCTCTTTTACTTTAAGCCTCCCTACTTCTGAAACCACCAACGTATGGCAACTGTTTCACATTTAGTTCCATAGTATGGTGGGGTTAGGGGATTAATGATAATAATAATAACCTTTACTCTTAATTCTTTGTCATCAATGCAGTTAATATCTCTATTTTGATAAGAAAATAAACAGGGGAGGCTTAAGGTAAAGGAGACCTGCTAAATCCATGCTATCGATAAAAAAGTAACTCTAACCCGGCTAGCCTAGTTTAGTTGGTTCTAGCCTAGGCCTATATTCTTTCACTTCAGTTCAGTTTTTTTATTTATTCTAAAATATTAACTAATCCTACAAGCAAAATAACACATCATGAACTTTGCCTCGCGTTTTCATTTGTGAAAATCCTTACCTGCCCACTGGCCCTGAACTGGCATTTTCGCAAAAATAAAATCAACTAACGCACAGTTGCTGCTAAGTGCTAGGACACGAGATAGCACGGGCCTCAAAATTTGCAACCCGGACCGCCCACAGCCCGGAGGGTTCAGCCCACTACCCGACCCGTACCCGGGACTTGTGCCTAAAACCAGAACCCAGCCCGCCCAAAGCCCGGTCAGAAAAAAGCGACCAAATACGGCCTCCCTGCCTGATCGACAAAAATCATGGCTAGCTTTATCGTCAATTGCTGCTGACAGGAACTGCAAGAGATTGAAGTTGACCTACTATACTACTCGAATATAGGGTTGCAACATTAAACACTAACCTGAGCAATTGAATTTTAAGCTTGCAATCTTACCATACCTTCTTTCTTGCAGTTTCAGTTTTCAAAAATACACACTAAACTCTTATAAGCTAGGGCCAATAATGTCAGTTCCTTAGTTTTAGACTTGCTTTTCAACAATAGCAACCTATGCTGAAACGACTAACCTGAGCAATTGAATTTTATGCTTGCAATCTTATCATACTTTCTTTCTTGCAGTTATCAATTTTTCAAAAATGCACAGTAAACTCTATAAGCTATGGCCTATAATGTCGGTTCCTTAGTTTCAGACTTGCTTTTCAACAATAGCAACCTATGTTGAAATGAACAAATATGAAATAAGCTGTCAGTGCATGCTTACAGTATGTGTTGTACAAAATACAAATACTACCCTGAGCACAACAGTATTGCTGTAACCTGTAATGGTAGTACTGCTGATGTTATCCTAATTGAAGAAAAATGGTGTACTATGAAGAATAAAAAATACAGTACAAAAATATGAGCACTTGTGCAGATACTACTAAGCATGGTGCAAACTGCAAAGTTACTGGTACAAAGCAAACATTTTTTGATAATGTACTGTAAACTGTAAACAAGTAAATTATCAAGAAGCAAAAACAAATTAATTAAATTGAAAGAAGCAAAATTAAAATTAAAAGAAGCAAACTTTCCAGAAGAAATAAAAACACCTTGACATACCGGTACTTCAAAAACAAAAAATTGTACCGTTAACAGTTTTGCAACAATATACAACACAAAGTAGTAGGTCTGGTAGATGCAATTGTACTCCTTTTAATGTGCAAAAATAGAAACCTGTAAGCAGTTTTGCTTGACTATGCAAAGCACAAGCATCGGTATCACAATTAAACAGCATCATATTACTTTGCAACAGAAATGCGCAATAATGGTCTCCTACAAGTGAAATTTTTACACTTTTTTGCAGATCTTACAGTTTCAAAATAAACCATGGATTGGTACAACACTCAAAAAAAAATTAACCCAACAAAATGATATTTGATTTAATGACTAATTTACTGTTTTAAACTTAAAACTTGGAAAAGTGTTACCAAATTGGAAAATGTTTATAGAAGCCTCAAGATTAAATACTTGCTGTCATAACAAAACAAAAAAGAACTATGTCACCAACACTACAATACAGTATGTACAACAATATTAGGTTACTACAGCACAGTAGGCTAATTGATTTACTGAAAAGCAATAATAGTGTCATGTACATTGTATCGTACAAATACAGAAATATTAGGCAAGTTGTTGGTACAGGTACTACCATCATTGACATTATTCATTAAAAATAACAACAGTAGGCTATTCAGTACCCTGAAACTTGAAACATGTAAAATTGTAAAAATAACAGCACTTTACTTCAAGCACATGCTAAAAATGGATGAGGTATTCAATTACAAAAGCAAAATTGAATATTTTTGTAATGCTTACGCAGCCTGATAGTCTGGAGAAAACACTGACTGAATAAAATTAATGTGTAGCTAGCTTACTTTGCTTCTGTTTGCAATATTGTTAGCATAGGGCTTTTGAAGGTTCGGTAGTGCAATAGACTATTCACTTTAGTAGGCTATAACTGTAAGAACAAAAATTGGCCTATCAATCTACCCAGAAATTTTTAAAAAACAAGCTATTCTGTACTATCTACTACTATGACAAAAAATGTGTTACGATTTAGGCTATAACTGTATAGCCTATGTATAATGGCACATTTAAAAATTTAAATTTTTGTACAATAACTTATTAGTTACGATAATGCACCACTGCTACACAGGTTTGAACACTCACCACTTTACAGCTTTAGTGATAGCTTATCAGCTTATCGGTAGGCTACTCACTAGCGTGGTATTTTGTGCAGATACGGTACGTTTCCAGCATATGGTACCATTACGGAAATACTGGGAACTTTCCGTTGGCTATGGGCTTGCAACAGTATTTAACTCCTGGCCAAGGCAACTCAGCGAATAATATGCAAACATATAGGCTAGGCCTACCGGTACCATAGTAGGCAAGGCCTACTATTAATTTCGTAGTCTGCTAATGCCATTATCGGTACCATACCAGAACATACCGGTACTGGTAGGCTAGCTTTGCAAAAAGCTTATTGATATCACTGCCAGACTCAGACTGCACTGTCACTAAATTCAATTTTTTTCCGACAAAAATTCTGAAATTCCAATCTCTTTTTTCACACTCTCTGCATTGTAGGGCCTACCGGTACTGTATACCAGGGTAGGCCTACATGATAATAGGCTAATCAGATAATGCCATTGTCAGATTTAGGGCATTTTTAAACAGGGAAGAACCAAAATATCTCTGCTTGAATGTTAATTATTAGACTATTATTATTTCAAGTGTGCAGTACCGGTAAGCCTATTGAGATAATAACAATAATAATTAGGCTATCGGTATGCACAGCCCATGCCTAATCTGTTTTAGATCTGTTTACCACTGCCTCATATACTCTCATCTACAATACTGCATAAGTAGTTGGGGGACTGCTTCAAAATCAACATTAGCACCTCTCTTTATTCTGCAAAAAAGAAGCATCAGATTGTTAACTGGAAGTGGATATCGTGAGCATACTAATCCTTTGTTCTATCGAGCTAAATGCTTAAAACTCAAGGATATTTACTCTCTGGAAACTGCAAAGCTAATGTACAAAATTCACAATAATGTATTATCTTTTGCAAATTCAGATAAGTTTAACCTAATAAAAAACTGCTATACACATAAGACAAGATTGAGCCACAAAAACAACTTCTTTCTTCCTAGAACTAGAACAAGATTAGGGCAAAAGTCTCTATCATTCGCAGGAATTAAAGTTTGGAATGAAATTCCAAGCAGTATGAAAGAAGTTTCATTCTACAGATTTAAAAAAGCTGTTAAAGCTCATTTTTTATCAAACTATGAAACCGATAAAAGCTAGAATAACAGCTTTCTAGCAGCAATGCAGTAGTAATTACAGGAATCATAGTTGCATATTTATGCTTTAGTTCAACAATAACCTATTCTTTGCTTGAATAGCATGAGTTTGGTGCATTCATCTATCACACATTTATACAATACGTCATCTCTCATTTTGATGTGCCCATGAATTATTAGTAATTTTGCAATAACTGACTGAGGTTGATATATACTGGTATTGGAAATTGTACCAGTACTAATGACATATTGACAAACAAGACAAAACAAAGCAAGAAGTTTTTTTTTTTTTTCACTCCAATTGCCCACTTTAAATTCTATAAAACATAAATAAGCATTATGAACTTTATTAATTTTATTTCTATCCAATCTGTAGTTACAGCATTTTTATTTTTTAGTATGCTTAGAGTCAGAACAATTCTAATGTTGTCTTGCATTTTCTTTACATGGTGACTGTGAGTTTTGTGTATACACTGTACAAAGTGTACATATCTTTGCAATACTTTGTTTTAATTTTGCGTAAAATTTTTTATAGAAAGTAGCAGACTGAGAAAATCTAGAAGCAGCTTTTTTTAACCTTAACATGGTGAGGTGGCAGTAGACTTAGATGACCTTTCGGTCCTTCGCTGTCTCCTCACCAAGTGACTAAATATCGCTTTGACTCTGCAAGTTTGTGTGTTTGGTTTTAAAGGAATTGCATATTTCGATGCTTTGGTGATAGACCTAGAGGAAGTTGCAGTTTTTTTTCTTGTGATATGACGTCACTTGGTAAATAAATAAGGAAGGCTTTATTTCACCGGAAATTTTTATCTAGTTTTTTATTAATTCTGACTCAAATCTAACACAAACTCAAATGCTTCCTTTAAAACTATTCCCAAATCGAATCCTAACCCAAACCCTCACCTAAACCCTAATCTTAATCCCTAAAAAAGCAAATGAAAAAAGCGTGGATGAATATTTCTCATTCTCGTTTTATTCTCTTTAAGTTGAAAATTTTCGATGAAATAGTCACTACCAATAAATAAATATGATGATGATGATGATAATGATTCCTCTACTGTGACAATAAACAGATTTTTTGTGAGTCACGCTTGAACGAAATCTTAAGTAATTTCTCGAAAATATTAAAAAATCGGAAAGGTAGTCAATCGAGATTTCCTGTTTCTGCAAACATTTACCCGAGCGGACCGTTAGCGGACCGCTTTGAAAATAAACTGTAATGGGCCGTTAGCGGACTGGTAAAAAAGACCAGTTAACGGCCCATTAACGGGTCTCGAAGCGGCCCATGCCATCTCTAACACGAGTTACATAAAATTGCAAAACTTTTCTGTTTTCTTGCGAACATCCGGGGTCCCGTTTCGCCTCAGTGATTTTACTTTTATTTAGATTTTGAAGGGAATCTCCCAGTGCTATTACTTTTACAAAGTCTTAATAATGCTTTTAATTTAATCTCAACAAATTATTGATGAAGTTTTTTTTTGTTTTAATTCATCACAAACAACAAAATGAATCGAAAATTTGACGCGATTTAAACTAAGAAAAATACTTTTAATTTTTTGGCTGAGCTTTTGTTTTTTGGAAAAGAACTAAGCCTTCTAATGACTTTGACCAAAAGTTTGATTCTTGAATACCTTTTACTAAATAGGTTAACTTTCAAAGATTTAGTATTCTGCACATCTTGCGCTTTTTTATACTTTTTAGTCAAGTAAAGCCAAATGTTGGCAAAACATTGGCTCAACGCTGGCCAATGTGGGCCAACTTTAAAAATTACTCACGCCATTAATTTCAAATAACAGAAAATCAAATTACTAGAGTTCCAAAAATGTATTTAAAAGAGCATGAAACAAAAAGTTTAAAAAATATCGGTTCCAACAATTTTTGAAACAACGTTGGCAATGCATGTTGGCCCAACATCTTGCCAACATTGCACAAACTGCAATAACGAATTTACGTATTTGAGCAATTATGTAGAAATGAAGTAACTAAAATATGTAAACACATAATGGCAATCTTGCAACTACGAGAGAAAAACAATTAGGAAAAAAATTATGTACTGTTGGCAAAACGTTGGAAAGATTGCCAACATTGCGCCAACCTTGCCAACTGATGGCCAACGTTGGCCCAACAATGAATGTTTGCTGGGTAATTTTTGATATTTTTTGTTTTGATTTTGGGGCTGCGTTTGCAAAGATATTCGACAAATACAAAAAGATGTCCCCCGGAAAAAAGTTTTTGGAAACTCTGAGTTTTGATCTTCCCGCCAAAACCACAGTTATCTAAACTATTAGGCCTACTGTAATCTTATTAAACTATTAGGCCTAACTATCTCTAAACTATTAGGCCTAATAGTTTAGAGATAGTTAGGCCTAAACTATTTAGAAATAAACTATCTCTAAACTATTAGGCCTACCACAGTTCTCTAAACCATTAGGCCTTCTGTGGTTTTGGCGGGAAGATCAAAACTCAGAGTTTCCAAATACTTTTTTCGGGGGGACATCTTTTTGTATTTGTTGAATATCTTTGCAAACGCAGTCCCAAAATTAAAACAATAAATGTCAAAAATTATAGTTCAATTTTAGCTATTGTAAAGCACTGGAATTGGCTGGATGATTCACC
The DNA here is from genome assembly GCA_963965965.1 of Trididemnum nubilum. Lineage (NCBI taxonomy): Eukaryota > Metazoa > Chordata > Ascidiacea > Aplousobranchia > Didemnidae > Trididemnum > Trididemnum nubilum. The sequence goes on along the minus strand of OZ014472.1, from coordinate 29,156,374 downwards.
GCCTTTAAGATTATAGTTAGGATTACAGTTAGATATGTTATGTTTAGGGTTGGGGTTAGGGCTAGGATAGCGATTTTATATTTGCGCGCTGGTGCAAATAAATAAGCTCAGCTTTTTTCAAATGAAGGGATTTTATGGTTTACCTGCGTGAAATAAAGCTAGGACAAAAGTTTTACCATTACCATCACCCACATACTTTAGCCCATTTATAAAACCAGTTTAATCATGCTTTCGCAGTGCTAATTTCTGCGCTTCATTTAAAATGCATTAATTTTTACCAAACTGGGCCTAAGATTAAGTTATTATTGCAAAAATTATGTAGTCTTTTGTGCTAGGGGCTTTGACCTCGGGGCTCAGACTCCCAATGGCCTCCGGCAGCTAACAACTCCGTTCCCATACCCCAAGCCAAGCCCTCCTATTGCAGATTTCTGGCTATAAACCTGGCTAGTAGTCAGTATTAGAAATCCAAATGCGTGCCATTAAAATTTTCTTTAATGACAAGTACAAAAAGTGGGTGCATAAAAGAGTAATGGTGAAAATTAAATTTTAAGTCCTGTAAAAAAACCTTGCACAGTCCTGGAAAATCATCTAAAAAAGTCCTGGAATTTGATTTTGCAGTTTCTGTGGCAACCCTGGTACTGATGTCGAAGCAAATCTGCCGCAGTAGTCACAACCAAGTTTTTTCTCGTGAACCATTAATCCATCATATTTTTGTTTAAAACTTTTAAATTGATTTATACTCCAGCATTCTGGAAGGTTTGAAACTGCACTCGTCTTGCTACCATTACTTTTCAAAGCATCTGAATCTTGGGTAGTAGTCATGATCCAATGTTTGTTGATTATTTTGTGATGCACACGGTTCATCAACACTAACTTCAGTTCTTGAAATTTTCCGAAAGCACTGTAAAATATTTTGTTGCCTCTTCATTTTAGGGTTCCAGTCTTACAGTTTTGAATTTAAAAATACTAGTGACCAGTTAATAAGACTATCTCACTACAGAAAGTCAATTAATTTAAATAATATGCTTACTTTACCTATATTATCGTTTCAAAACTGCAAAACAAAGTACAATGTAACAAACAATGCTAAACTTACCTAAACTATCTGCCTTATTTGCAAGTTTTTTGAAGCGAACCTACTGACTTCTAGGCTAGTTCACTGTCTATGAAGTATTTAGTGTCTTAAATGCTTTGTTCTGCGTACCACACTTCTGTAGAAATTCGGGCTTTGTTTTACGTCACAATGCTGCAAATTACTGAACATGTAGTTTTCAACCAGCTTTGAATTTTATGTTTTATTCCGTAATAACCGATGAGCTTTACAATTCTGCAATTGAGGCGTAAACTGGAATATTTTTGGCGGACAGGCGATTGAGAAACAAAGGTCTAATGTCTGTAAAAAAAACAAGAACGGGTTCGCTGATTATCCTGACATTCCAAGAACGAGTTCGCGCGAACCCCCTGAATCCCATCACTGAATATAGCATAGCACATCGTGTATGAAGTAACTGGGATAGAAGTTTTATTGGATAAATTTGCAACGGTATTGTATCTTAAGATGCTTCACTGTTTACAGTAATTTGCCTAACTCCATTCAGCAAAAGCAAAATTGCTTTGCTTCATTCCATTAACATGAAGTATATCACAGGAGTTAGAGAAGCTACTGCAGCCCATAACACATGACTATTATTTAACTTAAAAAACACTACCGGTACTATATGAAATTAACTTATATAACTTTAAAAGCTCTGGTACTTTTTCTTCCCAGTTTGAAACGAGCTCGACACAAGCCAAGAGTTGGCTAGCGTTTCGGAAAATTCAACAGCCAAAAGTAAAATTTGACAACAAATAATATTGCCGGAATAATAGTTAGCAAGTTTAATGTTTCCGTTTGTGCTCACGTCATTATCAATCTTATTCCAGTAGAATGAATGAGTTATTCTATCGAGTGGAATCCATTCTATTTGAATAAGATTGGTAATAATGGTTTGAGCACTAACGGAAACGTCTCGCACTATTATTGTAGCAATATTGTTTCTAGTCAAATTGTACAAGTCCATCTTTCATGCGCATGTAGTAAACTAATAATTTGAAATTTTGCTAGTCTATTTTTTTGGTCTAATGAATTTATCAGACGAAGTCGTACATTAAACCAATGTCATAAAACTAGATGATACGCAACTCTTTTTCCTCTTTCTTTATTGAGCGGATTTTCGCTCTGTCTTTGCCCGCGCTGATCTGCTGACAGTGACTGTATCGTACAGCCTTTGCCTCGCTCAACTAAGAATAGGTAGCAATTATAACAAATATCGTTGTCTCTGGAAGTTGTGGGTTGGCGTAATTTACGTAAAGTTTTGTCAACTACTAGATTACCCCCCAAAATCCAACTTTCGAGTAAGTTTTGCGTAAAATACGTAAATATCAACGTGTTATCACAACTTAATGTTACGACATCATTGAAATGTAAATATGAAAAGTGTTGTTTTTTGTTTGTTGTTGTGGTTTCTCATTTCTGCTTTTTTGAGTCAAAATATGTTAAATGTTTCACACTGAATTAATCGAATGAATCTAATTAAGTAAGTGTGAGTTTTATGCTTCATTTTGTGTTGTTGTTACGGTAGCATTGAACTTTGAAGATTCAAGAGCGTATGTTAATTTTCGTTGCTTCCATGCCAGAAATGGCAGAAATAAAATGAATTGAATCATGTCAAAAAAAACTTGCCGTAGTTTTTTACGGCATATAGTACACTTTTTTTTATAAGAACCAATAAATATTAAGTTAAGGCTGGCTGTTCGTAGTTTTGTGCCGAATTTTAGCCTCAATTGTTCTTAAATTTTGAAAACACGTATGTTAATTTTAGTGACCACATTTGTACAACTGTTTAAGATATTAATTTTAGCGGCCATATTAGTAAAACTGCTTAAATTATTTAGTCCCAAAGCTTTGTGTGCTTGAGTGAACGCTTTTTACTGCTTTTGCCGCAAAATTGCTCTTTTTTCAACTTGAACGACTGCCAAAAATTTTCTATCGTTTTGAATCAGTACAGGATTTAGTTTCTTTTATTAATTTGGATTTTTTTTCGTTTGTCCTTAATTTATTTTTGCTGCCGAGGCTGGAATTTTTCTTAATTTGTTCTTAGATTTTAAGCAAAAATGAGCCTTGTGTTCTTATAAAATTGTTCTAGAAAAGTGCATATGATTAGTTAGTATGCGCGCTTTTGATTTCTTTTTTTTTTGAAGATATGTTATCCAGTGGTGAAGTACCTTCTTAAAAAACATTAACCTCTACTTGGGAATGCGGAGTCTTTGCCGGGGAAAAATTTTGCTTTTTTTTACAAAAAAGGTTAATTTTTTGCGTGCATTTTCGGCGGCAAATTTTTTTTTTGGAGGGCCGCCGCTCAAGAAATTTTTGTTTTATTCATAAGAAAACCGTCGATTTTGAGACGTTTTAGTAAAAAAAATTTGAATTCATCAAAATAATTTAGTCAAAAATCACGGGTATGTTTTGAAATTGATCGCAGAGAAACTCCAAAGGAGATTGCGATTTTGTGTAATATACAGCCGCCACCGTTGTTTCATGACAGCAGGATAAAGCAAAAATAAATCATCAGCTACAGCATACGATCAAAACTCTAAATATCGTCTGATGTCTTACTTAAACTCCTCTACCTTTGAAGATTCATATATTTTATCAGCTTCTTGCGAAAAAGCGCCAACGCACCTTTTTTTCAGAATTAGTGACTGCAATACGTCCTTGTGTCCTTGGGGAAGACTCTTGACGCATATTTCCCATTAGGGCCATGTAGTCTACCCGCAGTGGAGGCCCAGCCAGAGAAAAGACTTGCAAATAGAACCCAAAAAAGTGTTCGGCGTCATAGGCGTAGCTAGAATTTTTGATTAGTGAAGCCCAAACCACAAAGCAATGACGTCATCAGAACTTTTCAAAAGGAATTTTTGATGAAACAAAGATACCGTAAAATGGAGGATCAGAAGCAGAAGTCTGGCTTACCATGTAACTAGGATTTTGCTAAAGGGGGTCAGGACTTAAACCAAAACTTGTAAATTGGGGGCTAGAGATGTCGAGTAACCAGTGTCACTTAAACGTTTTATAGACTAGGGTTTGGGGGCAAAGCCCCCAGCCGCTGGGCAATTTGTTGTAATTATTTGGAAAAAATTGCAATTCTAAGGCCGTTTCAATCACATGTTGCACGTTTGTAGATCCATTTAAAATCACTAAATTTTTAAGATTTGAAAGCCACTGAAAAAATTAAATTGCTCAATCTTCCATTTATTTGCAGGTCAAGTCCAAAACACGTTTAAAATCTTGCATTTTTTGGTTAAATTTTGCAAGTGGTTTGGTCCAGGTAGGGTGAAGCTAGATCCAATGCCTCCTGCAATATTTTTAGCAGCTAGTAAATAACAATTCACTCAAAGATTTGCCTTGGAGATTTTTGTTCTATCATAAAAATAACAAGTTTTAGGAGTACATAAACGACCAGGACTCAGGTTCGCTCCATTCAAATTCAATAATTTGTTCAATAAGCATTTTCCCAAGTTAATTTTTTTTTTCAAAAGTATTTTCTCGCGTTAAAACTGCTCGGACGGAGGTGGATTGTTATTCAAAGTTGGTACAATAGATGGTTACGAGTCATGTTATAGCATTATGTTCACCAAACTGAGGTTGCAACTATTAGGACAAAAAGCCTGAGTTTCTTCCGGATAATACGTTTACTTTAGTTGGATATTAATATTGTACTGTTGAACGCAAAAGTGCTAAAATAAACTTAAGCTAAAAAAAGGCTTTGTTATCATTATTTTTATCATTGGTGGCTATTCAATTTGCCCCCCCCCTTGGCTACGCCTGTGCTTGGCGTTGATGTGGTAAGACAGATGCAGAAGTGCCTGGTTCATGCGAATGATCGATCAAGTGACTACAGCAAAAGTTCATGACCTATGAAAAATGTTGGTGCGGATGAGTAAGACTTCGACTATTTTGTTTACACTCTTTAAACGATTAATAACGGACACGATCCCACTCTGAATAGGCTACCAAAGTCCTGTAGAATCAGCTCCAATTTTCAAGATATCGCTTTCACTCGAATGACATAAAAATTAACACAGATTAGTTCCCTTCAAACCACCGTTAATTAAATAATTACTTTGCAAGCACATTATTAGCGCTTCAACCGACCTTTTTCAAACTGCACACCAATAGCCAGTGCCAGAGAAAAGCAGAAGAGTGGGGCCTGCACCCAAGCGTGACCAAGCAGAGCATAAAATAGCGCATTCGTGCAGTTTCGGATCATTTAGTTTTATGTCATTGATTAAACTAAGCAAAAACCTGAAATACTGTGCTATGTAAACGATATAAGACACCTTACTATTAGACTGCTTCGTGGTCCTCCCAGTGGTGTTGCTAACGATGGTGGCACCCGGGGCGGGATTTCGTGGTGTCACCCTCTTTTAGGTCCAAAAGAAGCCGCAGACCAAAAAAAGTCTTTGCTGTAAAATTCAGGGTGTCGAACCGAACCGTAAACCCGAATGAACCGTTTCATTTTGGTGAACCCGAACCTGAACCAGCAAAATTTTACTTCAGTAAACCTGAACCCTCAAAATTGTGCTTAAGTGAACGTAAACCGAACCTGAACCCCTAACAAAAGTAAGAATATATTTTTCCATATCCGGATGCCGCTGGCGCTGGTACACGCACAATAAGAGCAGTGATGATCAGCAATTTCTCTTTTTTTTTTCTGGACGTAACGAGTAACGACAGTTAAATTTTAAGTCTATGTTCCCGAACCGAACCTGAACCAGTAATATTTTACTTGAGTGAACCTGAACCTCAAAAATGGTGCTCAAATGAACCCGAACCAAACCTGAACCGCTAAAATATTTTGAGCAGGAGCTAAACCTGAACCCGAACCGTTATTTGAAACGGTTCGACACCCTGGTAAAATTACTCTGTTTTCGGTGCAAGTGAGATTGGAGTTCAAACAAAATGAAAAAACAAGGTCTTCACCTCGAATCGGTAGAGTTATGATTTCACACCATACTATGGTGTTACACGGGGTGCCCCCCTCCCTAGCTACGCCACTTGGTCCTCCCTCAAAGAACTTTACAACTTGATTATACTGCGCCACAAAAATATGACCTGTTAGTTACTAAGTGTTCATTATCTGTTCTTGATGGAATTCGGGCTAATTCCGAATCTGAAGTCGGTTTTGCTCTATCACGTCAGAATTTTGAGTTATTACCTTTTTTTTAATATGCATAAAATGACGTATTTGTTGAAAAACGGCGTTTTGTCCAGTAGCGTTGCCAGGGCGGGCTGGCCTGAAAAGTATACAAAATAGCACATTTTTAGTGCTTTTGAAGCCGATTTCTGCTCCAAAAATGAAAACCGCCTCCTCCAACGGGATTGGGGAGCAGAAGTTGTGAAGTACTTGCTGTTATTTGGACCAAAAAAGTGGAGTTTTTGTTTAGTTGGTCAGGAGAAGAGACTAAATTTCGGTGAAGACCTTTTTTTTTAGGAGATCACCTAAATTCGGCCGGAAAAACCGTTTCAATTTCGGGGAAGACTTTCTTTGTTTTTTTGGAGATCACCTGATTTTGACAGAAAAACTACCTCAATCTGATTCAAGACTGATGAAAATTTGGGTCAAGTTCGTTTACTGTTGTTTTCACCTCTCAAAAAAGCCCCCCCCCCTTTGCTAAATCCTGGCTGCGTGCCTGGTTTTGTCAATGTAACAAATACACATTTCATTAATATCAACGTGTTTGCTATTGAATATATCATTGCTTGAATGATATTATGCCTTGCAACGTCACTTTTTTAAATTGTACAATCAATAAAATTTTAAATTCCTCTGGATATAAAACTGTAGTACAACGAAAACTATCGCGTATGTGCACAGCAAAACATTATTAAGGTCGTTACCAGCACATGTAGTGTAGCTGAATGAAATTGCATTATTTCTAAAGGTTTAGCAGGACGTAATAACAAATCAAACAACGTAATAAACAAACTAATCCAAAAGTTTTGTTTAAAGTTAAGTCAAAATTCAAAAACACATGTTTCAAAATGTTGAGGGCATCTCTTTCTACAAAATCTTCGTCAGTGTATCTTCAAAGAGAATGACAAAAATCGGCCATCATGGCAGACTAACGTTCCTTGGTAGTCTACCTTATTTGAAAGAGTTTAACGTCTGGGTGGAATCTTTCTGCATGCTCATCGCTGAGATCTCCATTATTTTCAGGAAAAAATTCTAAATGAGAATGCAAAAAATGCATTTTTGATGACATTCGAGCACCCATTTCTTTGTAGGGTTGCAGCATTTGTTCAACATTTTCTGTGTAATTGGTTGCTTTGTGCTTTCCTAGGAAATTTTGGACCACCAACGCAATGACATTCCAAGCATCAAGTTCATTGGAACTTAATTTTGTTTTAAAGTCTTTATCCATCAGAACTTTTCTAATTTCTGGTCTCACGAATATATCGTGCTTTATCTTTACTTCAGTCTCGTAATTGTAATTGTAATTACACTTTATTCACCAAGTTGCCTTGGCCAGGAGACAGCGAAGGGACCTTTCGGTCTTCGAGTCAAGCTACCACCTGCCCATCTGTCTACCACACACGATGGAAGCTTCACACTGCCCCTTTAATTGCTGAACGTCAAGCAGGGAAGCTGTGAATACCAATTTTTATAGTCTTTGGTTTGACCCGACCGGGAATCGAACCCGAGTCTACCGTATCAGTAGCAGACGCTCTATCCACTCGACCACCGATCGGCCATAAGGAAATAATTCGATCATAAGGAAATAATTCGCCCATATGTTTGAAACCTTTACCTTGATAATGCATAACTTAACAAAGTTTTTATCCAACCCAAGCATTGTGTAAAGAAGAAGACAAACTTTTGCTGCATGAACCAGAGGAGCATACTGCACATGGACTTTCCTGAATTGAAATTCCATTCCTCACTCAGTTCTGTACTGTTGTCAATCAGCTCGACTGTTCCACGAACATAAAAACACATGTTTTTAGTGTAATCCAACTGCAAACCAAGCAATAGTCCAATGACTTATACAATATGAGAGGCATAAATGGCATATCGATACCTTAAAGTTGTACAAAACAATAATTTAATTTTTTATTCTCTCTAGCGCACCACTAAAATCACTGATGCGCATAGCTGTTAATTTGAAACGAACTTTGGAACTTTGAGGAGTTGGCTGGCTGAGCTGCAGCTAGATTTTATATCTATTATCTGTTGTGTTTTAGACTGGGGACCTGTTCCTTTTTTATAAATAAGATAATGTAACGAGTGAAGCAACAGGTTACGAAATAAGTTTACTGTACGATATAGGGTTTGTTTGCAGTGTAGTGAAGGTTGGCTAACCCCTGTACTGGTGTAGTAAGTTGGCTGATTTTACAGTTTTATTAAGTACCGTAGTGCCAGTCGGTTTTTGCTTTTACCTTCTTACCGTAGTTGAGAGCTGCTGTTGCTGTTTTTATTCTTTCGTGTGAGTCCTGTCCTGTACTGTAGTATTGTGATTGTGAATTATAGTTTTACCGATATTTCTGGCTGTTTGGAGTTTGAGTTGGAGGTTTCGTTAGTGGCCTGGATTCGTTTAGGTGGCTGCTGTTTGGTGTACAGTCCTATCTTGCGCTCCTGTCGCTCTCAGATCCTTGGATTCCGGTCCCTAGACTACCAGATTTAGGAGGACACACGACTAGCTATCTTATTAGTAAAGTATAAGTCCTTAAGTTATTTAGACTACACACCGCTAGGTGCGCAGAAGAGCTGTTCTGTGTACAAAAGTCATTGGACTATTGCTTGGTTTGCAGTTGGATTACACTAAAAACATGTGTTTTTATGTTCGTGGAACAGTCGAGTTGATTGACAACACTACAGAACTAAGGAATGTCCTACTCGTTAAAATTTCAATTCAGGAAAGTCCATGTGCACGTGCAGTATGCTCCTCTGGTTCATGCAGCAAAAGTTTGTCTTCTTCTTTACACAATGCTTGGGTTGGATAAAAACTTTGCTAAGTCATGCATCATCAAGGTAAAGGTTTCAAACATATGGGCGAATTATTTCCTTATAAGACTGAAGCAAAGATAAAGCACGATATATTCGTGAGACCAGAAATTAGAAAAGTTCTGATGGATAAAGACTTTAAAACAAAATTAAGTTCCAATGAACTTGATGCTTGGAATGTCATTGCGTTGGTGGTCCAAAATTTCCTAGGAAAGCACAAAGCAACCAATTACACAGAAAATGTTGAACAAATGCTGCAACCCTACAAAGAAATGGGTGCTCGAATGTCATCAAAAATGCATTTTTTGCATTCTCATTTAGAATTTTTTCCTGAAAATAATGGAGATCTCAGCGATGAGCATGCAGAAAGATTCCACCCGGACGTTAAACTCTTTCAAAAAAGGTAGACTACCAAGGAACGTTAGTCTGCCATGATGGCCGATTTTTGTTATTCTCTTTGAAGATACACTGACGAAGATTTTGTAGAAAGAAAAGATGCCCTCAACATTCTTGAACATGTGTTTATTACGTTGTTTGATTTGTTATTACGTCCTGCTAAACCTTAGAAATAATGCAATTTCATTCAGCTACACTACATGTGCTGGTAACGGCCTTAATAATGTTTTGCAGTGCACATAAGCGATAGTTTTCGTTGTACTACAGTTTTATATCCAGAGGAATTTAAAATTTTATTGATTATACAATTTAAAAAAGTGACGTTGCAAGGCATAATATCATTCAAGCAATGATATATTCAATAGCAAACAAGTTGATATTAATGAAATGTGTATTTGTTACATTGACAAAACGCCGTTTTTCAACAAATGTGTCATTTTATGCATATTAAAAAAAAGGAAATAACTCAAAATTCTGACGTGATAGAGCGAAACCAACTTCAGATTCGGAATCAGCAGCCCGAACGCCATCTAGAACAGATAGTGAACACTTAGTAACTAACAGGTCATAGTTTTTTGTGGCGCATTGTTATTTATTTATTGAACTTTACAAAGAACTTAATTAAAACGGAGAGGTGAGATTGACAGGGAAGTAAGCTCGCGCTCTTTGAGTCTGCAGTCACTTTGCGTATGTGTCAAAGCAGGCGGCTTGCAGCCGTAATCGAACTCTGGTCGCAGCATTTACTTGCACATAAATCTGCACGCAGTTCCGCTCGACCATGCTGCTCGCCCTTTCCCACGTCGAAGCCCCTGCGGCTATAGTGCGACCAGTTTGCAGTAGTGGAATTACATGATAGATGGCATGGAGGGTAAACAAATAACTTAGCTTGACATTACTTTTATTGAAGAGCTAGTGAAAATGTTTACATTTAGGAAAGTGCTTGCTTAACAAACGGAAAAGTTTTTTTTGTCTATAAAAGTCATCATGGAATTATACGGCCCCTACCCAGGGATTAAAGATTGGCGGAATGTCGCGGAGACCAAGTAGTCGAACAGTCCCCATGCTGTTGAAATCACCGCGAAATTCCAAAAAATAACTTCATTCACAAATCAAAACTATTTACTGCCCCTTGAAAACTGAAATATCCACATGGTATGTAGGTACCTAAACCTTAAGTACTTAAAACTTTTCCTTTTTGTTTCCTGTGCTAGTTTTCCTTGATTCAACAGATTAACAAAACTAACTCAACCAGCAAATATTTTAGTTCTAACTCCGGAAAACAGAAGACAAGAAGAGGACTTGTTGCCAATTATAAATGATAAAATAAATCATTACTATATTGCCAATTATATGGAGAATACATCGCAGATAAGGTCGTAGGCGTAGCCAGGATTTTTGATTGGGGGGAGGCGAACCACAAATCACATGCAAGACGTCATTAAAAAATTTCAAAAAAGGAACTTCTTGTGGGGCAAAGATATCGTAGAATGAAAGATCTGAAGCCGTAGCCTGTTGGCACTTAACCAGGATTTCGGTAAAGGGAAAGGGCGAAAATTAATAGTCAAAAAAAGCAAATGTCTAACTTAGGAGACGTGTTGAGTACGCACGTGTACTCAAATGTATCATAGACGAGGGTCTAGGGGCGGAGCCCCCAGCCGCTGGTGGCTATGGGGGTCTGGGGCAAAGCCCCCAGCCGCTGGGCGATTTTTGTAAGTTTTTGGAAAAAAAGGCTATTTTAATCCCATTGGATCACATTTCGCACGTGTTCACAGCCATTTGAAAGAACTAGATTTTTGAAAGCCAATCGAAAATTTTGAATTGTTCAATCGTCCTTTTACTTGCAATTAAATTCCAAAACACGTTTAAAATCTTGCATTATGGTGTAAAATTTTAATAGTGGGTGATTTGGTTCATGTAGGGGAAGTAAGGCACATTGCCTCCTGCAATATTTTAGCAGTAAATAATAATGCACTCAAAGATTTTCCTTAGAGATTTTTGTTTTTTGCCATGAAGTTAACCAGTTACTGGAGTACATGTACGGGCAGTGGGCCCAGGGCCCCTCAATTCAATTTCAATAATTTGCTCAATGAGCATTTTCCCCTAGCTATTTTTTTTAAAGTATTTTGTGCGTAAAAACTGGCGAGGTGAATCATTATTGAAAAATGGTACAATAGATAGTTACGTTTACTAAACGTGTTATTGCCCGGGCCGGATTTACATTGCGAGGGGCCCCTCGTACTTACGAAGTTTTTGCAACATTTTCCTGCCAAATATAAGTGAAGACCAAAAATATTCCCACTATCTGAGGGCGGGGCCCTGGCACTTAGCTCTATGGCAAATACGGCGCTGGTTATTGCATTACGTTCATAAAAAGTTAAGATGAGGGCCTGAAGTAGCAACTTCCGGACAAAAACCCTTGATTACACCCTGGTTATACGTTTAAATTGGTTGGAAAAAATTGAATTAAGGGGGTGCGTCGGGTCCCCTGGTCGCCAGTATCATTTCTTGCTAATTACTGCTGCACGCAAAAAAGATAAAAGAAACTGAAAACCAGATGGGAGTTTGCCAGCAAACCCAGTGAACGATCGACGCGCTGCTAATGCTGTGACGCTCAAAAGTACTTTTCGTCTACCGTAAAATCAGCAATTATTCAAAAATATCTGATTATGGAACCTCCAGAAAAGTAGAAATCTCAAACACTGTCAAAAAATATCAACGTCATCGTTTCTGATTCTAAAAAAATAATCCGTCAGGTTAAGCCAGCGTTTCTCAAAGCATGGGTCGCGACCTAAATGTGGGTCGCCAAAGCTTTATGAATGAGTTGCTGACACAAGTAGAGCCCTCAGTACTTTGATTATCTTTAATTCATAGTTAAGCAAACGAATATCCAACATTCTATGAAGAAGTCTTAAAAATTATAATCTCTTTTCCAAGTCCATATTTACGTGAGATGGGATTTTCTGCTCTGACATTATAAAAGAGAAATACAGAAACAGTCTGGGTAGAGAGCATCCAATGCGTTTAGCATTGAGTGAAGTTAGTCACGATTTTAAAAATTGTTGAAGCGAAATAGTGATAACTGTTGTTAAATATAAGTACTGGTGTTTTGTGTTCTGTTTATTTTTTGTGACTACTTAGTTGGTCGCAGCTGTTCATGCAGATAGCGTGTTTAAACGAATTTGGGTCGCAGAAAAAAATGGTTGAGAAACTAGAAAAATCTTAAAGGCGGTAAATCATCCAGCCAATTCCGGTGGTTTACAATTGCTAAAATTGAACTATAATTTTTGATCATTTTTGTTTTAATTTTGGGATTGCGGTTGCAAAGATATTTAACAAATACAAAAAGATGTCCCCCGAAAAAAGTTTTTGGAAACTCTTGAGTTTTGTTCTTCCCGCCAAAACCACAGTAGGCCTAATGGTTTAGAGAACTGTGGTAGGCCTAATAGTTTAGAGATAGTTTATTTCTAAATAGTTTAGGCCTAACTATCTCTAAACTATTAGGCCTAATAGTTTAGAGATAGTTAGGCCTAATAGGTTAATAAGATTACAGTAGGCCAAATAGTTTAGAGAACTGTGGTTTAGGCGGGAAGATCAAAACTCAGAGTTTCCGAAAACTTTTTTCGGGAGGACATCTTTTTGTATTTGTTGAATATCTTTGCAAACGCAGCCCCGAATCAAAACAAAAAATATCAAAAATTATAGTTCAATTTTAGCTATTGTAAACCACCGGAATTGGCTGGATGATTCACCGCCTTCAATAGCGTAATAAAAATCCTATCATATCAAATTGCGTGCTAAACAACATCATAAGTGATTAACAACAATTTGTCTGTTAAAGCTTCCACCATCAGTACTACAAAAACATATGTCTTAGCTGAAGCGCAAATTCAAAATGCATACAAAGCTATCGTGTAATGTCCAGTGCACGTTATTTACAGTATTTACATAAAACACTCTGCATTGTATTGGTCCCAGATGTATGTTTTTGCCTTAATAACAACAATTCTAAACTTCTATCTCGAACAGACGGCTGTTTGTATTTTTGATTCTTTGTCTTACAAATATTTACAAAATAAAAAAACGGTTTTAGCTTAAATGAAAAGTAAAAATTTGGGGAATCTGTATTTGGGGGTTCCCGGGGAGGGGTGTCACCTCTTAACCATGCCAAAATATTTGATTTTTGGAGACTTGATATTGAAAACAATTAGCTCTCTAACAAGTGATTTAAGGAAATTGATTTAGGACTGGTCCAATTTTTGGTTTTCTGATGGAATGGCACCCTTAAACTATGTCAAAATATTTGTTTAATATTTAAAAGCTGTTAATCATTCAGCCAATTTTGGTGGTTTACAATAGCTAAAATTGAACTATAATTTTTGATATTTTTTGTTTTAATTTGGGGCTGCGGTTGCAAAGATATTCAACAAATGCAAAAAGATATCCCCCGAAAAAAGTTTTTGGAAACTCTGAGTTTAGTTTTTCCCACCAAAACCACAGTTCTCTAAAGTATTAGGCCTACTGTGGTTTTGGCGGGAAAAACAAAACTCAGAGTTTCCAAAAACTTTTTGTCGGGGGATATCTTTTTGTATTTGTTGAATATCTTTGTAACTGCAGCCCCAAAATTAAAACAAAAAATATCAAAAATTGTAGTTTAATTTTAGCTATTGTAAACCACTGGAATTGGCTGGATGATTCACCGCCTTTAATATTAAAATCACTTAGCTTCCCAGCTTTAGCCATTCGAAAAATTGAATTTTGGGGAGGGGAGTTCTTGGAGAAGTACCCCCAAACTATGTCAAGATATTTGTCTGTTAAATATCTGCTGATATAATAAAACACTGGCACCCCAGCTTGAGCCATTCAAAAAATTGATTTTTGGGGGGTGGCACCCCCCAAACTATGTCAAAATATTTATCTGTTAAGTATCTGCTAATATCAAAACAAACTGGCTCCCTAGTTTGAGTCATTCAAAAAATTGATTTTTGGGATGTCTAATTGGGGGGTCCCTGGGGGGTGGCACCCCCAAACTATGTCAAGATATTTTTCCTTTAAATATCTGCTAATATCAAAACAAACTGGCATCCTAAGTTAAGTCGTTAAAATAAAAATTTTTGGGGGGGATCCATTTGGGCGGGTCCCTAGGGGGGTACCCCCAAATTATGTCAAGATATTTGTCTGTTAAATATCTGCTAGAATTAAAACAAACTGGCACCCTAGATTGAGCCATTCAAAAAATTGATTTTTGGGATGTCTATTTGGGGGAGGTTCCTGGGGGGTGGCACCCCCAAACTAATATGTCAAAATATATGTCTGTTTAATATCTCCTAATATCAAAACAAACTAGCATTTTAAGTTAAGTCGTTAAAAACATTGATTTTTGGGGGTCCATTTGGGGGGTCCCCGGAGGGTGGCATTTCCAAACTATGTCAAAAATTTTTTCTGTTAAATATCTCCTAATATCAAAACAAACTGGCACCCTAGTTTGAGCCATTCAAAAAATTGATTTTGGGGGTCCAAGGAAGGGTGGCACCCCCAAACTATGTCAAAATATTTGTCTGTTAAGTATCTGCTGATATCAAAACAAACTGGCACCCTAAGTTAAGCCGTTCAAAAAATTGATTTTTGGGGAGTCCTGGGGGGAGGGACCCCCAAACTATGTCAAGATATTTGTCTGTTAATTATCTGCTAATATCGAAACGAACTGGCACCCTAGCTTGAGTCATTTAAAAAATTAATTTTTGGGGAGTCCCGGGGGGGTGGCACCCCCAAAGTATGTCAAAGTATTTGTCTGTTAAATATCTGCTAATATCAAAACAAACTGGCACCCTAAGTTAAGCCATTCAAAAAATTGATTTTTGGAGCATCCATTTGGGGGGTCCCCGGGAGGAGTGGCACCCCTAAACTACGTCAAAATATTTGTCTGTTGAATATCTGCTGATATCAAAAAAAGTAGCACCCTAGTTTGAGCCGTTCAAAAAATGGATTTTTTGGGGGGGTTTCCGGGGGAGTTGCCCAAAAAAATTTAGGGAGAAAAAATTGCGTTTACAGCTCAACAGTTTTACACAAAAATTAAATTTCCATTTTTTGTGGCTTAGGAGAAGAAGAGCGTACAAAAATTTAGGAAGAAAAAAAAAGGAAAAAAACTCATCGCGGCCAAAAGTAGGTTGGTTGGGATAAAAGGGGAGCTTAAGACATATAACCATATGAAATATTTTTTGCCGTACTTAAGCCGTTTTTGACTGCGACCGCTTTTTATGCCAAACTTGCGGGGCGGTTTTGGGTCCTAAAACCAAAGTTACGTGACGTATTGCCTCGAAATTTGGTACAAATATATAACTCATTAATGTCAAACTGCTGTCAAAATTTCGTGTAGCTAGAGAAAACCGCTCTGGAGTTCCAAGCAAAAGTCTGAAATTTTGCACTCGTTAGTTGGAAAATGGCCGAGTAAAAACAAAGGAACACGCGACGCGAGCGTCGGTCGTTCCAATGACAAAATAAGGCTTGTTTGTCAAATTTTTGTCATTGGTGGCACTTTGTTGAGGGGGCCCGGGCCCCCTGGACCACCTACCTGGCTACGCCTATAATTTTGAGATAAGATCGCTCCCTTAAATTCTTTCACAAAAAATAAACATTTAAAGCAAAATCAAAATAACTTTTTTTCCAAAACGTGGAAGACTCGAGTCAAGTCACTTGACAGTTTTTTGAGACGTCCAAGAATTGCATGGCATTATTATGACGTGGAAACGTGGTTGTCTTTATTATTGCTTAGTTTTGTACGCGTAAATCCTAAATTAAAGAAATTGCAATTCCGGACAAGGACAGCATACTTACTGACTCTCGCGTCACGTGTTCCTTTGTTTTTACTCGGCCATTTTCCAACTAACGAGTGCGAAATTTCAGACTTTTGCTTATAACTCAAGAACGGTTTGCCTAGCTACATGAAATTGTGACAGCAGTTTGAGATTAATGAGTTGTATGTTTGTACCAAATTTCGAGGCAATAGGTCACGTGACTTTGGTTTTAGAACCCGAAAACCGCCCCGCAAGTTTAGCGTAAAAAGCGGTCTCAGTCAAAAACAGCTTAAGTACGGCAAAAAATATTTCATATGGTTGCATGTCATAAGATACCCTTTCATCCCAACCAACCTACTTTGGCTGCGATGAAGTTTTACCTTTTTTTTCCGTATTTTTCTTCAATTTTGTCCGCTCTTCTAAACCACAAAACAACAAAATTTAATTTTTGTATAAAGTTGTTGAGCTGTAAACGCAATTTTTTCTCCCGAAATTTTTTTGGGCAACTCCCCCGGGAACCTCCCAAAAAATCAATTTTATGAACGGCTCAAACTAGGGTGCTACTTTTTTTTGATATCAGCAGATATTTAACAGAAAAAAATTTTGACATAGTTTAGGGGTGCCACTCCCCTTGGGACCACCCCAAATAGCCCCCCAAAAATCAATTTCTTGAATGGCTCAAACTAGGGAGCCAGTTTGTTTTGATATCAGCAGATATTTAACAGCAAATATTTTGTCATAGTTTGGGGGTGCCACCCCCCGGGGACCCCCCAAAAATTAATTTTTTGAATGGCTCAAGCTAGGGTGCCAGTGTTTTATGATATCAGCAGATATTTAACAAATACCTTGACATAGTTTGGGTGTACCTCTCCAAGAACTCCCTTCCTTCAATTAAACCCCCCAAAATTCAATTTTTCGAATGGCTAAAGCTGGGAAGCTAACTGTTTTTAGTATTATTAAATATTAAACAAATATTTTGAAATAGTTTAAGGGGACCACTTCCTCGGAAAACCGAAAATTGGTCGAGTCCTAAATCAATTTCTTTAAATCACTTGTTAGAGAGCTGATTGTTTTCAATATCAAGTCTCTAAAAATCAAATATTTTGGCATGGTTAAGAGATGACAACCCTCCCCGGGAACCACCAAATACATAGATTCCCCAAACTTTTACTTTTCATTTAAGCTAAAACCTTTTCTTTTTTTGTACACATTTGCAGTGGTGGGCAAGTTACTCTCTAAAAGTAACTAGTTACAAGTTACAGTTACTTGGCAAAAAAAGTAACCAAGTTACAATTACAAATCTGAAAAAGTAACTAGTTACAGTTACTTTTAGTGATTAAAAATTTGCACTAAAAACAGGCATGTCTGCACTTGCCAGATTACGTCTGTTTGTCTCAAAAGTATATTAAGACCCAACCAAGGATGTTTCTTTGTCACAAAATTTAGTTTTGTCAAAGCGTTAAATTTCATGCATCAACTTTCAAAGTCGCATTTGTGTAAGAATGCAAAGAAAAAAGGACTAGCTAGATCTAAAAATATGCACTGATAGTTACAAAAATGTTGAAAACAGAAATCAGCAGGGGCGTATTTAGGGGGGCCATTGGACATGGTTCCCCCTTTGGGTCGCCAGGATAGTAGAATTAGCATAGAATAATATGCAAAATTACGGCATGGCCCCCGTTTGTAACTTGGGCAGAAGGTTTGAGCACACGAATGGTAGGCGAAGACCAAAAACCGAACTAAATTTGGGTGAAGACCTTTTTTTTTTGGACAGAAAAAACGGACTGATTCTGGGAGGAAAAATTTTCTTTCTGGTCCTTGTTCTTCTCAAATTTTCTGAATTTCCTGGCCCACCCTTTCGAAAATCCTGCGTACGCTACTGGAAATCAGTTACTTGCCTTTCAAAAAGGCTAACATTTCAAAGTGTTCGTCACTGAGCCCACAGCGTTTTGGTTTTAAGATATCTTTACCCAAACTAAATAGCAGAGGTGGAGTCCTCAAGGACACATTTTGAAGTCCTTGGCCTCGAGGACAGCACTATTTTTTGGAATGTTAAAATTTTGTGGAGCGCTTGAAAAATTTTTTGGAAAACGTTTTTTAGTGGAGATCGCTTGAAAAATTTTTGTGAAGACCTTTTTTTTTGTTTTTTTTTGGAGATCGCCTGAAAAATTTTTGTGAAGACCTTTTTTTTTTGTTTTGGAGAGCACTTGCGCTAGTGTCCTTGGTCCTTGGCCTTGGCCTCGAGCATTCCTGTCCATGGCCTCGAGAGTGTCTGTCCTCGGAGAGGCTGTCCTTGGCCTTGGCCTCGGATTTTTTTTGTGTCCTTGGCCTCAAGCCTTGTGTCCTCGACTCCACCTCTGCTAAATAGTCTCTCCACTGCTGCACTAGATGGTAGGGTAGTATTATATTGAATAAAAAGTTTCTTCAATCCCTCATCATCAAAAGAATTCGCATCAATAGATTTTGGAGGAACTGCAGATAGAAAAGTTTCCACTCGGTCAGCATTACTGGATTTTCGGCGCTTTTGTTGCGTGAATAAACAACCAAAGAAAGCGTCACTCGTGCCTTCATCACGGTCATGGTCGGTATCACTGCTTGACGTTTCAGCAGCACTGTCTGCAGCAACAAGAATATCGGACATTTTTCTTTTCAAGCGATTTTCAACTTTCCAAGGTTCATCAAAAAACCAAGGCAGCCACGATAATCTAAATTGTGGATGAAAACTTGATGCTAGTAGGCAAGATTCATCTTCAAAATAATGATCAAATCGCTTAGCAAGGGCTTCACAAAGAGTATCTATTAACGGCAGGCAAACACCAATGTTGTGGCTGCTTTTTAGCTCTTTTAGTTTCTTGAATGCCATTGCAATTGTGGGAAAGAAGGTTCCAAGAAATGCCTTTGATTCTGACTGAAGAACGTCCAGACTGAAAGCTGCCGATAGTTTGTGGTAAACAAGGCCAACAGTACCACCGTCCACCGGTACACCGTAATGTAGCATCGTATCAGTACCGGTACGAGGCAGCTAGGTAACATAGACTCCTGAACACAAAAAGTATCTCATGCGATACCGGTAATCAATGTGCTTCCGGTATACAGCATTTGGGTAACTTATGGGGGTTATTTAATGTGACATCAAACTCTTAAATCCCAACTCTAAAGCCTGAAAGCTGGTTTGAAAACGTGTTATCGATACCAGAACCTACCAGTTTAAGTGGAGGCAAGAGGACGGTGCAAATCAATACAGAACAACTGGAAGGTTGCCTGACACCCTTCCTAAAACTCAAAGACTAAACCTTAACCTAAAATCCCAACCTTTTATTTTAAACTGCAAACCTGTAACCCACAATCCATAAAACCAAAACCGAACTTTTAACTGCAAACTCCAAATACAAAACCTGGAAACTTAAACGTTAATCTTAAAGTTGACCCAGAAACTTGATCCAGAACCCCAAACACAATTTTACCATAACAGATGAGATAATCCCTAACCCCTCCGATTCTTCTTGCTCCAGCCTCTTGAACTTGATTGCACTGATTAGAAATGCATTTCACTGAAATTGCAAACTAACACTGATTGCTAGTACACGTACAACTGTGCAGTAGGCCTACTCAGCACTGAATCCCCAAACGGTTTCAATCACCAGAAAGCGAAGTTGGAAAACTATCACTGCCCTCACTTTAACCAGCAACCACATGCATAGTCCTGTGAACACAGTGAAGAAAATATGAATGAAAGGTTATGGTTGATCAGACATGAGACTGTGCGTCCTGTGTTGCCAGTGTAATACAATTATTTTGAATGTAATTCATAAAAAATCTGTAATTTGCTTCAAAGCATGTAGTACAAAGAGTAACTGTAACTTTTTTTAGGGCTCCAAACTGGTAACTAGTCACAAATATCATTACATCTGAAAAAAAGTAACAAAGTTACAGTTACAGTTACTAAAAAAGTAACTAGCTTCAGTAACTAGTTACTGCCCACCACTGGGTATTCCCCAAATACACCCCCAAAAGATCAATTTTTTGAACAGCTCAAGCTAGGGTGCCAGTGTTTTATGATATCAGCAGATATTTAACAGACAAATATCTTGATGTAGTTTGAGTGTACCTCTCCAAGAACTCCCCTCCCCCAAATAAACCCCCCAAAAATTCAATTTTTCGAATGGCTAAAGCTGGGAAGCTAACTGTTTTTAATATTATTAAATATTAAACAAATATTTTGACATAGTTTAAGCATAGGTGGGCAAGTTAATGCAAAACGTTAGCTACGTTAAGCACTATAGTCCGTTAACAAACTTCACACCTCCATTAACGTTAATCCGTTATTTTCAGCTTTAATTAACGGAAGTTAATAAAGTCCGTTAATTCGTTAACGTTTTGCGTGTAATTTAGATTTCTTTTTATTCACTCGCTTCTAAAACAAGTATTGACGCTGTTGAGCTGATTGTAAGAAAATATTTATTACTGTAATGTCTTTTTGTGTTTCGGAAGTTACATTTTACAGTCTAATCTAATTTCAAGATAGAAATAAATTCAAACGCACTGAAGAAGCTGCAATCGGAAAATCTTTGAAATGGTGAACAGCAATAAATAATAGACCTATGAGACTGTAGCTTATTATTTGCCACTAAAAAGAGCTTCTTTCTTTTTTTCTTCTATGAAACTCGTGCTAATACGCATCAAGTGTTTCCCGAGTAAACTGGTTTATACCGGTAAGATGAATAAATGGTGCAAGATATTAACCATGCAAATCTTAACGGAAGTTAACAGAACTTAACGGAAGTTAATTTAGTCCGTTAACAGAACTTAACGGAAGTTAATTTAGTCCGTTAACATGAAAAAACTTTTTAACGGATTAACAAGTTAATGAAAAAGTTAGCTTCGTTATTAACGGATTTACGATTAACGGACTTGTGCCCACCTATGAGTTTAAGGGTACCACTTCCTCGTAAAACCGAAAATTGGACCAGTCCTAAATCAATTTCTTTAAATCACTTGTTAGAGAGCTAACTGTTTTCAATATCAAGTCTCTAAAAATCAAATATTTTGGCATGGTTAAGAGGTGACACCCCTCTCCGAGAACCCCCAAATACATAGATTCCCCAAATTTTTACTTTTCATTTAAGCTGAAACCTTTTTTGTACATATTTGTAAGACAAAGATTTAAAAATACAAATAGTCGTCTGTTCGAGATAGAAGATTAGAATTGTTGTTATTAAGGCAAAAACATAGATCTGGGACCAACACAACGCAAAGTGTCTTATGTAAATAATCAATTGGAACGACCGACGCTCGCGTTGCGCGTTCCTTTGTTTTTACTCGGCCATTTTCCCACTAACGAGAGCGAAATTTCAGACCTTTGCTAAGAACTCGAGAACGGTTAGATCATAGTCACTAAATATAACATAGTCTGAAAGCGTAACACGTGAAATTGCGTTTAAACTTGTCACTTACGCCACCTTGTGAGGAGGGGAAAGTTTGCTTGAAAAACAATTGGAGGCAATGTAAAATAGCTTGATAGGTGCAGAAAAAGTTGTAACTTGAGCACATATGGAAAAAGCTTTCAGTAATTTTGTTATTTTGCAATTTTTAAAGCTTATAGCTACTACTTAGACTCGAAACTAACAATTTTTTCGAAGTGAGTGTTTGATGTTAGGCTGTTTCTAAAGCATCTCCATAGGCTAGACGCATTAGGCTACAGCAAATTGGACACACAGGCCTCTACTTGAAAGTATATGTGTAGGCTATAGTTATGTAAGCATTAAGCAGTAAACTATGAGTCCCTGCGGAGAACTGTAATTGCAATTCAGGATCAGAGATTGAATCATATTACTGTAATAACACATACAGTAGTACTGCCGTATCCTGGTCCCGGTTCCTCCAACTGCAAAGTTAGCTGTTCACTCAATTGCAATGCATGCTTCTGGTTAATAGCGAAGCACAGTGTAGTTGAGGCCATCAGCTACTTTTGAATATCATCGGGCCGGTACCGGTAGCCTACGCGCAACGATTCGATGCCTATCAGTATCAGTTTACAACTAAAGTTAAGTGAGGTAGCCTACTGGTTTATCTGGTACCGGTTCCTCCAACAACAAAGTTAGCTGTTCACTCAATTGCAATGCATGCTTCTGGTGAATAGCGAAGCACAGTGAAGTTGAGGCCGTCAGCTACTTTTGAATATCATCGGGCCGGTACCGGTAGCCTACGCGCAACGATTCGATGCCTATCAGTATCAGTTTACAGCTAAAGTTAAGTTAGGTACTGGTATCTGTCTAAGTCTAACCATAAATCTTCTATTTGTAGACATGAAACTCGCCACGAAAGAAAAAAGTAAAGATAAAGAAAGAAGCAAAAACGCGCTTGTCGCTCGCTCGCAAAGAGAACTTTTAGCGTAACGGTTTATTGGTTCGAAATGCGATGACAAAACATCGATTCTGCACATGCAATTTAATGCAAAAACTGGAGCTAGATAAGCAGATAATATTTATTGCACGGTAATTTGTGTTGGCAGCAAGTTGGCAAATGATGAAGAATAAATCTTTTGAATGATAAAGCAGTTCTAATATTAAGAAGAAAGCCTCAGATTAAAGATTAATATCGAATTAGATAAGCATAAGTAAATAATATTTTGTTAGACCCTAATTCAACTTTTGCACGGTAATGTTTGTTGCAACAACGTAGCAAATGATGAAACATTAATCTTTTGAATTATGTAGCACTTTTAATGTAAATAAAGCTTCAGGTTTAACATTATTAGCCATTTTATTGCCGTAGCATTTTAGATTGTTGGCTGCCAGTTGAGGTAACAACTTAGACCTTTCAAAATGGAGGTTGAGTCTTTAGATGAAGTACTTTCCAATGGAGACAGGGGAATTGAAATAGAGGTGAGGAAACAGTACCGTACTAGACTAAATTTAGTTGGTGTTTGTAGAGCTTTATTTTACCGGTCTGTACATTCAATTCATAGAAAGTTCTTCAGTCGTAATTCTATGCAAACGCTTTTCAGTTTTAAGGCCCCACGTTCAAATGATGCTTTGTTCACTTGAGGAGACCATGCTAAATTAATTATGAGTCATTTTGTATAGAATTGATTCGGAATTTAGAACCAGTAGTAAATAGTCAGCTATTAGTTGGTTAAAAGCAAGTTTGCAGCCAGACATATTCCGTAGATCAAAATTACGTAGGCTTAGGAGTACCGGTATTGCTGTTTCATGTTGATGGATGCATCTGTAATTAACATAAGAACGACTGCTACACGAGTCTACCTAAAACGACCGAGTGCGTCAATTTACGCGTACAACCCATTAACCACAAGTTCTTCATTTTTGCTCAATAACGTTTCTGAGTAAACATTGGTAATGAAATTTTACTTCAATAAAAACATCGCAGAAACAATTAGGAATTTTATAAGAAAAATTAGCAGATAAAAAAACTGCTGTTTGTATACAGACTTTACAAGCTCTTTTGTGCACAGCATTGATTTCGTTCTCCTACTGTACTGCAAATGTGCTTCCTTTCTTACTTCTAATTGTTGTCACTCTTGCCAATTACAGCCCAGACAAAGTTGTTTATTATGATGAATTGCTATTTCACGTTTTAGTGATTTGTAAAAAGACTCTATAGGAAGTTTCCAGCTGTGTGCGTCAATTGACGCACTTGGTCGTTCTAGGTATACAAGTGCTAAATACGTTTTTTTAGCTGAAAACTCCCCAAATTTCATACCAAGTGTTCGTTGTAGCAATAAAATATTTGTCAAGGAGTCTCGTTGAAAAAAATAAGCTGTTTGGTGGTGACACCGGAATTTCAATGCTTAAAACGCGTCAAATGACGCGTCTGGTCGTTCTACTGTTAAGATTATGCTTACTTACATCGAGTCATAATTTCTTAGAAGGTTGGCAATTGGACTTGGCATAACGCTCAGTCTTCATATTACGACTTAAACGTCGAGTTGATGCGGTTTTTTCAAAATAACTTCAGCTTTCAACTGCTTTTCTTATTGGAAATCTCGTGACTCAGCGGGGCATCGAAATGGCGGCCAAATGCGGAATTTCTACAGGAAGTTCTTCCTTGACTGAGGAAGCTATTAAGACAATGGCGACACTGTACGAAGGTAAATAATTGATAGACCTTAACTTTAATTATCGTTGATTTTGCCCTTTTTCCATTCTTCGGATAGTTGGCAGCGCTGGACACTTCATCTTAATAAGTCTTAGCTGAAAATTTGAAAAAAATTCAAGTAATCTGAACGATGTTTTGCAGAATTTTGTGAGCGCAAAGACGAGGCACTCTTAATGCGCATTTTTTGTAAATCAGCCAGAGAAATATCTGCGAGCACTAACCTATCTGCGCTAGAAGTGCTGAAATGTTTTGATGCTATCCGGCTGATCCGCAACGAACGCATTGCAGCTGCAAAAGAACTGAATAATCAAGCCGCTGAATCTTCATCATCACAGCAAGTTGAGTCTATCATAAAATATATTGGGGGATATATCGTTAAAAAGTTGCTTCAAAAGCGAGGACTTGGACCTGGAGAAAAACACTTCTTGAACAAATGTGTTGTTAATATGGATTCTTTATGCGTAATTTCAGAGTATTTTTTACAAGTATTAATGCAGCTCGAAGAGACGTTTAGGCTAAGCAGAACCCAAAAGCACATCGATATCTACAGCGCCGTTGAATGTGTGTCATCGTCTATTATTCAAGATCAAATGAAACAGATAGCTGGCGAGGAATATAATGACCATGCATGCACTTCTTGCATGTTACGAGTAGCAATGCTTTATTATAAGATCAGAGGCCACCAATTTGCCACAAAGACTCTCAACGACAAAACAACAGAAAAACGCAGCAAAAGCCTCCGAAAACAATATTGCAAGTAACCTAGCATAGACCTACTTTATCGTGACCTTTAATATTCTGTGAACATTTATTTGATGCTAATACACGCTTTCTTTTGAAAGTGCCGTTTTTATAGTTTAGCAAACTACACGTGAAGCGTTAATTCCAGTATAAACCATTTATTAACTGTAAAGAAAATAGGTAGCCAACACTTAAGCAATGCGTACTTTTTTCACAAACGCAACAAAAGCTTAGCAGTCTGTTCGAACGACTCAAGCGTGACTTAAAAGCTTAAAAATTGCGAGTTTCACGTCTACTAATAAAAGGTCTATGGTCTAACGATCTGGTGTGGATCCCTGCTGCTCAACATTTTGGGGATTTTTTATAAAAATAACTTTTCACTTTTTTTAAATAACAATTAGCAGATTTTTAAAATCTTTCCAAAGGACGAATTAGCTGAAATTTGAAAGCCACATAGCAGGGCTCAATTACTCAGCCCATCTACCTCCTCCAATGGTCCAAAAGATATTTTTTCAAACATTTTTCTGATTTAATGATTCTGTATTTTATATGTGGCATTTCACTCGCGCTTTTGAGTTTTGACAAGGTTCAACAGAAGTTTGGTAAAATTTTTGAAGCATACAAAAACTTACTCTCATCAGCTAATATATTGAAAGACTTTGTTGGAGGAAAAAATCTGTTTTCACTTGTAGTTGATAAAGCAAAATTAATTTGGAAACTTTCTGAATTAAAAAGTTAACTCTTTTTTTTTAATTCGAATTCCTGAATCAAAACTAGCCATTCTGCCAGCAAACTAAACATGTTGAAACACTCTTCAAACTTAATAATAGTTTGTTTCATATTGCTGGTGTGTGGCATTTCAGTTTCGAGTTTTAACACAGTTCAACAAAAGTTGATTAATTGTACCGTAAAACGCTGTTACTTTAGCCATT
The DNA here is from genome assembly GCA_963965965.1 of Trididemnum nubilum. Taxonomy (NCBI): domain Eukaryota; kingdom Metazoa; phylum Chordata; class Ascidiacea; order Aplousobranchia; family Didemnidae; genus Trididemnum; species Trididemnum nubilum. Next base: position 29,130,355 of record OZ014472.1, on the reverse strand, counting down.
GCACAAACTTTAGCCGAAATTTGAATGGGATATCCAAAAGCTGTACGCACCAACCGCTGTGTCTATTAAGTTCATATTGCATGCACACTTTGCTACGGTATATATGGGTGTTTTAAACATGTTTAATGAGTTGAACAACTATTTAAGTGGCTATACATCAGCAACTTACAATTCCCAGTAAAACCCTGAAAAATGATACCCAGAAAACTGACTTTGGTACGTATCCTTATTAAATTACCAGGAATATTATGTTATTGTTGTAAAAAGTATGATAAGATAGACCTAAATAACTGGGGAAATGTTTATGAGCTATCTCTATGACTAACTGAGATTTTGGAAAATGGCCAAAGTAAGAAGCATGGTTTCATGCAAAATGCCCTATCTTTAGCCATCCTAAAAAACATTCATTATTTTCATTGCAAGGAATTTTAGACTTCATTTTCATAATACTATGGCAGTGTACACCTAAAATTCTACCCATAACATCATAATTTCTTGTACCAATCCAGGTTATGCTGTTGAAAAGCAGCAATCAAGGTCAAAGCATACGGTTGATTTGTTCGTCAGAAGATTCAAATCTGCTGATGAATCAGATTGCAGAGTCATTTCCCAACAGGGCATTGATAATTATGTTACTGGTATAGACGATTTTGCTTTCATCCTTTAAATGCATTGAGCCAAAATCTCAGCATAGCCTATTTTCTATTTGACCGTTTTCAAAACTATTTTCATTTTCAGCAATAATTGGGCATTTTGATCATTAAAAAAAAATTAAATAGTGTGATCAGTAAAAAAAAAAAAAGTTAAAAGGGGATTAAAAGCCAGTCTCTTGGATTTTGCACTACAGTTTTTTTAACTTGAACTATTGTGCAAATTATCCAAACAACAATTCAAAAAAATGGCTAAAGTAAGGGCGTTTTACGTTAGTTGTTTTATTTTATTGTGGATAAACTAAATAAAAACCCTTAATTAAAATAAGAATCCTAAATTATTATTGATAACTCGTCTTTTTCAGAATTAAGAATTTAAATACCTATATAGCTTTCACTTGTGGTTTCATTAGCTTGATTGTGCTTTGTACAATGCAACTCTGAATTGACCAGTGGACTTTGGGCATTCCCAATACATAAGATGGTAGCAGTGTGCTAAACTGCTAATGATAAGCACCAAGATAGCAGTTACTTCACCCAAAACTGAGCAATTTTCAGAGCTGGGCGAGTCCGCAAGTTAGTCCGCAAATCCGCAAATCCGCAATTGCGGACTAACGAAAAAAGTTGCGGACTTGCGGACTTTGGCGGTTTAAATTGCGGACTTGCGGTTGCGGACTATTTTTAATTTTAGTCCGCAATTCCGCAAGTTTTATACAAATATTGAAATTTCTTACTATTTTTGTAAAATATTCATATTTTTACCCAGTCAAACATAAGAAATCAATTTAATTTTTACGAGTTCAAGTTCGGCAAAAATATCAAGTTTTTCGAGTTCAGACTGACATAAATACTAGGTCTGCTTTTCGACTTAATCGCTTTCTTTTTGTTGACATGCTGTTTGGTAACGTGAGAAACGAATACATGCCGCGTTCTCATCTTTTATGCAAATAGTTGTTTGATTTTTTTAGAACATTTTAGAACCCCTTTTGTGCTTGTTTTAAGAATCTTCTAGAACTGTCTTTGTGGTAATTTTAACTGTATTGTCTTTAGACCTTTAATCTCATAATCTTTAAGTCTGCAACTAGTGCTCAAATCAGATAGTCTTCGACAGTACGAGTGATGTGGTGTCTCAAATTTTCGTAGTTTAGTATATCAAGTTAGCTGTGTAGTAAGTTGGTTGCTGATGTTTCTATTTCTATAGTGATACCTCGAAGCAGTTTTTTAATAGTATAGTCTAGTTAAGTCTAGCATAGTGTTAGTATAATCAATAGCGTAAATTTTTGTCTAGTAAATTTTAGTTAATTGATATTGATTTGGCTAGCTGATAATTGACTTCTTGTTTTGCCGTGCTCCTTTGGATGAATCAAATTTTTGGTGTTCTGTGAGGAATAACATTGTTATGTTTATACGTGTGGTATGACTGCAGACATGTAAAGGATACGGCGCGCGGCGAGACAGGCTATTACAAGCGGGTCTAACCTGATTCAAATTGGAGCCAACACTGTTTTCTCGAGTTCGGCAAAACAACCGACTTTTTTTGGGTTTAAGTTCGAATTAGCAGCCCTGGTTCAAAGTATGGCTTTGTTGTTTTTTACCGTGAGTTTACAAAATTTGCCACTGGGGTATCATTTTTGTACTGGTAGCCAGAGCCGTCGCTACGGTGGGGCCAGGGGCGCTGTCCCCCTCTAACGACTGCTTGTGCCCCCCATTTTGGTTCATTCAGAATGCTTTTTTGGAGCATCGCGTAACGACAAGACAACAGGCAATAATGGAAAAAGGAATAATCATTTTCAAACATGATTCTCGTGCGAAGTTTTCTCGATTGTTTGCAAAATTGCTGGCCACCAACTGCTTTACATAAATGTGACCCAATAATCGGTCTTATTTACACGCCTTTACGGATGTGTCGTGGAATAGGGATGTATGCCTACAGAAGCGTTACCGGTATTTCGTTAGTGATTATGACCTGAAACAATACGTGAAAACATTTTTTTAAAACACCAGCTGTTTTTTTTTTTAGAGCACACTCAAGATTTATTTTAGTTCGCAGTCAGTGGCGCAATTAGGGGGAACAGGCTATGGGGTCATCAGTCCCCTTTAACCAAGTCATTTAGAAAATATAACCAAAAAAAGAGTAAGCGTTTAAACGTGTTTTGGACTTGACGTAATGTATATGGGGGCTCAAGAGGCTAGACAATTTAAATCGTTCAATGACTTCTGAATTTTAGCAATTTACTGTAATTATTGATATGGTTTTAGAACGTGCAAAATGTGATTCAAATGGCGTTAAAATTGCTATTTTTGCCGCAAAATCGCAAAAATCACCCAGCAGCTGAGCCCCCTTTGTAACACGCTTCAGTAGCAACGGTTTGTTCAGCACGGGACCTAAATTAGACAATTTTTGTGCAAAAAACATTTAATTTTGGTTCAAGCCTCCTCTCTCTTACTTAACAAAACCCTGGTTGCGCTTCTGGTCGCACTCACTCCTGTAGACATATTTTTCAAGCGATTATACCGGCCGCACGCGAGAGGAGCTAATAGACGCTACCGGGCTTTTATGTATCTTTTTCCAAAGATGAATACAAAATTGTAGCTTTAAAATATCAGTTTTTATGTGCAAAAGTTCGGTCCATCTTCGGCTAGGGCCCTCTCACTTCGTTTGGTCTGGCGACGGCACTGCTGGTAGCGTGTGCTTATCTCATTCCTAGATTATTTATTGAAACTAGGGACTAACAATTTAATAATGCGATTAGTGATATGAATGTTTTTTTGCCTTCTACTGCCTTTGCCTTTTCCTGCTTTGAAAAAAAATTGTTTTCATATAATATATTGTTGCAAGCGGAAATGCGGATTGTGCTTTGCTATTTGATGGCTTCTCAGTGTAATTTAATGGCTTTTAATCTCCGAATCCCTAGCTTCATTGTAGCATTTTTGAGGGTTCGCCGGAGGGTTGTGCATTATGCTTCCACGCAGTTCAGGCACCTACTGTATAAGCAGAAGCGCAACCAGGAGGGCAGGGGGCTAAAAACCCTTAGTCAAGTCACTTAAAAACTTTAACCAAAATTACAAGCGTTAAAATCTGTTTTGACTTGGACCTGAAAGTAAGAGGGGCTATTCAATTCTTAAGTTTGCCTTCCGAAAAAGCACCTCAATAACAAGTCATGCTGTGGTACATTTACTACAATCAACGATTGTGAGTAATTCGTTTTACTGCGTGGAATGTATTCACCATACGTTTGCTATACTTCTCACAAGTCACAACTTTTGACTTATTTTTGTCAATCAACTCTGAGCAGTTCACTTCGGGACGTGGTTGATTGCAAAACTTTTTCACTCGGTTCATAAAAAGTTGCGGACTTCAAATATTACGAATTTGCGGACTTGCGGTTGCGGACTTCAAATATTACGAAGTTGCGGACTTGCGGTTGCGGACTTCAAGAATTACGAAATTGCGGACTTGCGGTTGCGGACTAAGCTTTTAAACGTCCAATTGCGGACTTGCGGTTGCGGATTAAGAAAATTGAAATTCGGTTGCGGATTTGTGGACTGCGGACTTAAAAAAAACACTTGCGGTGCCCAACACTGGCAATTTTACTATGCAACTACAGGTCTTCACCAATGCCTTCAAGGCCACCATGTTTTCTTGCTAATATTCGAAAGCGCATGAATCCTTGCAACAAAACAAGAGACTTATCTTCACAATTGTGACTTAATTATGATGTGATACTCTTTTGCTATCAAATGAATATAATCATGAATAAAAATGTTGTGTTGTGTTGGGATTAACTGGGTTATCAGTATCATCCTGACAGTGTTGGCAGCATGCAAACAGAATATAAGCACATATCAACCCACATCAATGCTCAGACAATTTTCAAACTATTCACAATGACATACGGTAGCTAATAGGCTCCTTTCAAAATGAAAATACCATTAGGAGTTTGCACTATTTTGCAGGGTGCTATTATTGCGCTTATCACTTAGCAAATGATTACCGTATTTTTCGGACTTTAAGACGCAGTATCAATGAATGACCTTAATTGATTACCTTAAATAAAGCGCACCGGAATATATGGCGCACTAAATAAGATGCAACTTGAAAACCTCTAAAAACTGTAAAAAAAACTCTGACGCTGAATTAAATCATGAAGAGAAAGGGAGTAGAACCTGATCCATACAAAAGACTCACCTTCAGTTTCTTTGAAATTTTGAGTGTTTCAAGTGCGCCTAATGGTTCAAAAAATAGGTATATCATGCAGAAATTTATTTTTTGGTTTAAAATTTTCCTGTAATAATATTGTCCTTGATAATTTGACATTACTATGTATGGTAGTTCAGAGGTCAAAAGTCTACCTGGCGAAGTGCACAGTTACTGGTAGGCTACCGGTAATTGAGATACCGGAAATAGGTGAATTGAAGTAGACATAGACTTTGTGAATTCACATTACTCTGATAATACCAGAACACAATTTAATCTACTGCATCAGTAGGCCAACTGGTATTAGATTCAAGATCATTTTCAAATGTGAACTGACCAGCAACTCTTTATTTGAATGCAATATACCGGTAGCCTACCGTGATACTTAGGCTAGCTGTACTTAGAGAATGCAATAGCATACCGTATCTGATTTTGCATTGTACAAAGTTGAACGAGAGTTATCGATGATCGGTACCGGTATATCATCCTGAACTAGACATAAACTCTTTGCGTGTTCGGTAACCGGTCTGATGATATTCAAAGTAACTGATGCGCTCATCTCACACTGTGCTTCGCTATTAACCAGAAGCATAAACTGCAATTGAGTGAACAGCCAAACTTTGTAGTTAGAAGAACCGATACCAGGATTCGGCAGTACTGTACGCGTCGCTAATATACAAGTTCAATCTAGCATTATAATTATGTCAAAGTCCTCTTCACTCTACAGTTCTTGTTGGAATGTTTCCTTGAGTTCTGACTATATTGTTGTCTTAATTTGCACGTTTACAAAGGCATCAGCTTGATGATGACATGCAATTGCAAATGTATTTGATTACATAGCTATAGCCTATACATATGCCTCACAAATCTGAAAAATGAAACAAGCTAGGCTGCTACAACCGTTATGTAGAAGCCTAGTTTTCCAAGTTTCTGTTGCCTAATGTATTTAGCCTACGAAGATGCTTTAAAAACAGCCTAATACCATACACTCACTTCAAAGAAATTGTTAGTTTGGAGTCTAAGTGGTAGGTATAAGCTTTAAAAAGTAGAAAATAACAAAATTACTAAAAGCTTTTTCCATATGCGCTCAATTTACAACTTTTTCTGCACCTATCAGGCTATTCTACATTGCCTCCAATTGTTTTTCAAGCCAACTTTCCCCTCCTCACAAGGTGGCGTAAGTGACAAGTTTAAATGCACGAGCGCTTTCAGACTATGTTATATTTAGTGATTATGGTTAAATGTAGCTACATGAAATTTTGATAGCAGTTGGAGATTAATAAGTTGTATGTTTGTACCAAATTTCGAGGCAATACGTCACGTGACTTTGGTTTTAGAACCCGAAAACCGCCCCGAAAGTTTGGCGGTAAAAACGGTCTCAGTCAAAAACAGCTTAAGTACGGCAAAAAATATTTCACAGGGTTATATGTCTTAAGATACCCTTTCATCCAGTAGCGTAGCCAGGGGGGGCTCGAGCCCCCTCCATTGGCTTGTGAAGTATGCAAAATCGCACGTTTTTAATGCTTTTGAGGCCGATTTTTTGTGAAAAATTGAAAATAGCCCCCCATAGGAAAACAGCCCCCCCCATAGGAAAACAGCCCCCCCTCAAACGTTTGAATTTCCGAATTCGGCCGAAAAATCAGTCTCAATTTCGACGAAGACCTTTTTTTTTTTTGGAGACCACTTGATTTTGGGCGGAAAAACCTTCGAATTCCGGATTCCGGCCGAAAAATTAGTCTCAATTTCGACGAAGACCTTTTCTTTTTTTTTTGGAGACCACCTGATTTTGGGCGGAAAAAACCGTCGAATTTCCGAGCTTTCCGAGAAATTTCGTCTGAATTTTCGGACAAACCGTGTGAAACTGATTCAAGAACAATGAAAATTCGGGTCAAGGTCGTTTGCACTTTTCTCACTCTTTCAAAATAGCTCCCCCCTTTTCCAAATCCTGGCTACGCGCCTGCTTTCATCCCAACCAATCCACTTTTAGCTGCGATGAGTTTTCCTTTTTTCCTTATTTTTCCGTTTTTTTCTTTTTCTTCCTAAATTTTGTACGCTCTTCTAAACCACAAAACATGCGAATTTAATTTTTGTGTAAAGTTGTTGAGCTGCAAACGCAACTTTTTCTCCCAAAATTTTTTGGGGCAACTCCCACGGGAACCCCCTAAAATGGGGCCCAAAAACTCTATTTTTTGAACGGCTCAAGCTAGGGTGCCAGTGTTTTTTTGATGTCAGCAGATATTTAACGGACAAACATTTTGACATAGTTTGGGAGTACTTCTCCAAAAACTCTCCTCCCCAAATAAACCCCCCAAAATTCAATTTTTCGAATGGCTAAAGCTGGGAAGCTAACTGTTTTTAATATTATTAAATATTAAACAAATATTTTGACATAGTTTAAGGATGCCAATCCATTAGAAAACCGAAAATCGTACCAGTCCTAAATCAATTTCTTTAAATCACTTGTTAGAGAGCTAACTGTTTTCAATATCAAGTCTCCAAAAATCAAATATTTTGGCATGGTTAAAGAGGTGACACCCCTCCCCAGGAACCACCAAATACATAAATTCCCCAAACTTTTACTTTTCATTTAAGCTAAAACCTTTTTTTTGTACATGTTTGTACGACAAAGAATTAAAAATACAAATAGTCGTCCGTTCGAGATAGAAGTTTAGAATTGTTGTTATTAAGGCAAAAACATAGATCTGGGACCAATACAATGCAGAGTGTCTTATGTAAATAAATAATAAAATCAAATTCAGTTAAGGGGGTTCAGGACAAGAGCACTTGGGACATTGTTTCACAAAATGAATAATGACAATATGATAATAAATGGATTTGAGCCGTCGCGACGCGTTTCGTCCTTGCTCAAGGGACTCTTCAGGCGACAAAGGTCAATTTCGTTTTCATTAGCCAAAACAAAAAAAATTAATGGGAATCGGCCCCCTTTACCGTTTCTAGGCTATATGTCTTCCAGTTCAATATGGCTAGTGCAAAACTTTTTGCCGACAACTTACCGACCACCATTATCCAGTAGGCTACTAACTCGCTACTTGAAACCTTCGAAATCTACTACTAATCAATTCTACTTCCTCTTACCGAAATCTTACAAGCTAAGCCTACTTACTGCTAACATTGCAAGTTTGGTCTGCACAACGTTAAATTTGAAACCAATCCTAGAAACTAATACCGAATAATAGCCCATTATTGTCAAAAAATACAAAATATCGCAGCGATATTTTGTATTATTTTTGTAAATTTTGTCCTATTTTTGTAAAAATACAAAATATCGCAGCGATATTTTGTATTTTTTGACAATAATGGGCTATTATTCGGTATTAGTTTCTATGATTGGTTTCAAATTTAACGTTGTGCAGACCAAACTTGCAATGTTAGCAGTAAGTAGGCTTAGCTTGTAAGATTTCGGTAAGAGGTAGTAGAATTGATTAGTGGTAGATTTTGAAGGTTTCAAGTTGCTAGTCAGTGGCGTCGCTAGGGGAGGGCGGAGGGGGCGGCCCGCCCAGGGTGTCACCATTTTGGGGTGACACCATTTCGTTACTTTAATTGGTCCCCATATCTATTTGGACCGAAAACACACTCAATTTCCGGCGAAGACTTTTTTTTTCTTTGGTCTTCACTTTTGGACCAAAAACCCACTCAATTTTCGGCGAACACCTTTTCTTTTTTGGTCTTCACCTACTTTTATTCATAATTTTCATAAAGGATGTCACATCATAAAGGGTGACTCCACAAAATCCCGCCCCGGGTGCCACCAACCTTAGCAACGCCTCTGTAGCGAGTTAGTAGCCTACTGGATAATGGTGGTCGGTAAGTTGTCGGCAAAAAGTTTTGCACTAGCCATATTGAACTGGAAGACATATAGCCTAGAAACGGTAAAGGGGGCCGATTCCAATTGATTTTTTTGTTTTGGCTAATGAAAACGAAATTGACCTTTGTCGCCTGAAGAGTCCCTTGAGCAAGGACGAAACGCGTCGCGACGGCTCAAATCCATTTATTATCATATTGTCATTATTCATTTTGTGAAACAATGTCCCAAGTGCTCTTGTCCTGAACCCCCTTAACTGAATTTGATTACGCTCACCAAGTTAGTGGTTTGAGCACTCTCGGTTTAGGAATCTCTTGACTATGACCCTTGTTTTAGCCTTTCTCAAAATTTAAATAAATAATATGTACGAGACATTACACAATAGCTTTGTACACATTTTGAATTTATGCTTAAGCTGGGATATATGTATTTATAGTACTGATGGTGGAAGCTTTAACAGACAAAATGTTGTTAATCACTTAAGATGTTGGTTTAGCA